>CAUHTR010000477.1:0-130025 GCA_959609185.1 Schmidtea polychroa | reverse complement strand
TTTTAATGATAAATTAACTTCATTGAATTCTTTTGGAACAGAAATTTCGTGAACACGTTCAAATCCGTTATCCCGTTATTTTTGTTTCGACATCGCACAGATGTTCATATTATTGACTCTTATCTCAGTAATAAATTTCAAAGATTTTTTAGGATGTAAAATGAAGATTTACTGCAATAATAGCATAAGCGGCTCTTTTCAACTTCCATAAAGCTTAGTCTCACTACCTGGAAGGGTCTAGTACATAAATTAAGAACTATTGTGAAATATTTTTACAAATAGTAATTTCTTGTGAATAATATCAGTGTGTTGAAATATGAATATGTGTATATTATATTAAATTTAATTTAATTCTTCCGACAAATTGTCACGGAACCCCTATTCAGGTTTAGCGGAACACTAGTGTTCCGTGGAACACAGTTTGGGAAACCCTGATCTAAAAGATAATTTAAAAGTTATACAAGGTTTCCATGTTAAAAAAACTATTTTATAAATAAAAAACTAAATTGGAAAAACATGGATTATAAAAAAATAAATACACTTTAATAGCCACATCATTAAATCCTTTTTATCGTACAAGTTGAGGTTACATAACAATTTAACAATAAGTTTTTTAATTTTTTGAAATTAAAAATATTATGTTTATATAAATAAATAAAAAGGAGATTCTATAAAATAGTGTTGTTTTTTTTGTGGTCAATAAAATCCAAAAAATAATTATCAATTTATATATTTAAAAAACCGCAGTTATTTTTGGAGCGAATTATAAAGGATATTTTATGATTAAACTTATTTTTATTTTTGATAAAAATGTTTAATTTAATTTACTAAATTAAATTTGTTTTTTCAAAATATTTTAAATAATCAAAACTCTGTTTTTAAGCATATTAATTTTAAGCCAATGAAAAATAATTTAAAATATTATACAATTTTTAAAAAAAGAAAAATTATATTATTTTGAAAATTCATTTATTGGTGTTTACACAAAAACTTTGAAAAGTTTTAATTGTTGCATTTTATTGGTGGAATTAAATATATTAAGTCTATATATAATATTATATGTTTTAAAATAGTTTTTTTATTTTACAATATAGTTTTTTTATCATGGAAACCCTGTATTAAATGAAAATAAATCATTTAATTACATAGAATTTAACCGAAAAGTAAGCTCAATTGACTGGATCTTATTTAGTCAATAAAATGCCTATCAATTGCAATGTCAATTGAAAAGAAATCAGTGGTGAAAATTGAAAAAGTTCTTATTACAGTGAAACCCCCATATAACGAATAGGTCGTTATACCGGGGGGGGGAGCAAAAAAATGATTCCATAAATTTTTCTAGCTCACCATGCGTAATATTTACTATTTTTCTTTTGCTTTTTGAATTTAAGCTTTTCATCATCTCATATTCCTCATTAGTTGTTTTTAAAATGCCACTTAAAGTTGATCCTGATATACCGTTATCAGTTTTAATGATGGCTTTTTTATTACCTTTCTTATAGGAATCGATTATTAGAATTTTTTCTCGACGTCTATTGATTGTCTTTTTCTTCTAGAATTCATTCGTTAACTGGAGGTAAATTTTTAAATATTAATAATTTCCAATAGATTTTTAAAAAATAGGAATTATTCGTTGTGTGGAGGGAACACTAAAAAATTAAAATAACCTGAATGGATATAAATTAATTACAAACCTAAACTCAAATATTACAAGCAAAGGATTAAAACACTATCTAATGTAATTTAATGTTTATAACAACTTTTTTATGCCTTTTTTTATCATTTTAGTATAATATTATATTATTATTAAATTTATTTTTGCTGAATTTTTGAGTTTTTAATGCATTTACTGAAATTTCTGAAATTATTTATCTATAAATTTATTTTTAGATATTGGTGCAATCTAGTCAAAGATATTTTTTCCTTTCCAGGTGCTAATCAATTATTAAAAATGACTTGAATTATCATATTTTTGTGATTATATTATTTTTTTGAATAAATATTTTTTCGATTTTAATCAATTTTGTTTATGTAAATGATACCGATTCTGAACGAGCTTTTGAATTCTTGATTCTATAAACCGATTAAAAAATTTGTCAAACTATTATTATTGGAATATTTGATCACGAAGAACACTGTCAAAGGAATAAAATCATTATTTAATGAGCGTAAAAATAATGCTAATTTTATTTACGAGGAAGCCTGATCATTGGCAGGCAGATCTTATTAGCTGAATATTTATTCTGGTGATCTAAGGCATTCCACGCCAGTTGAGCAACGCGTGGAACTCATTTAGTTTTTTAAAATAGAATCGATTGTACTTTCTTTTGAGACATAAGAAAAATAATGTAGTACCTGAAACATACACATTTAATTTTATTAAGTATTTTTAATTATTTAAATTGCAAATGCACTATTGATGTAATAAACAAAAATAACGTTGTTTAAATATTCACATTTTCTCGCAACCTTGTTTTTTCAATTGATCAAAAGATAATTAATAATGTATTTAAAAATCAACATTCAATGTCCAATGTCACTTAATGGAAATATCAGTTCGCATTTGAAGTTTTTAAAATGAAAAACCAATATCGATTAACCCACTTCATCATCGGATCATGCTGAAACTTGGCGAATAGATTCATTGTCGATGATAATGCGTTTTAATAAGTTTTGGTTCCACATTCTCACACAGAGCAAAAACTTGAAATTTTAACGGCTTTTTGAATTTTTAAAAAAAGTTATGAATTTGAAACCGTGAAATTTTGCATATAAAGGATTTACAAAAAGCTGTTTATGGGTTGATTTTTTTATTGTATCAATATTATATGATTTTCATAGTCAACTCAAGAACCTTTGATACCCGGTAACATTAGTAATAAGCTCTTTTCACGTCTACAGAATCACAAAAATACAATTATTATGCGTTAAAATTAGAATACTTAATCACACATAGAAGGATATTTTTTATGCTTCTTACATTTTAAATACAAATGAATATATATGAAGTAGTTTATATAAAATAACACTTAGGGTCGAGAATTAAAGGGATTTTTATTTATTGGGAATGCGGTTTATTTTCAAGAAACCGGTTAACTGCTAAAATGAAAAATAATGTAAAATTAAATGATTGTTTTGACACTAGAAAAGAATCGAAAGCTTAATCAAATATCGACATCACATTATAATAGTATTACACAATATACTTCATGCATTATATTTTGGTTTTACTGAATTTAAGCCAAAATTGAGTGAAAGATAATTGTTTAAGTTTTGTCGTGTAGTGCCTCTGACTTTCCAATTAATAAATATAATAATTAAATTGCAAATACATTATTAAATTAAGTAAATTAAAATGTATTGTTTTAAGATTCATAAATATACTCTTTCATTCAATCATCTTCATCTTTTTAATCAATAAAAATGTACTCAAAACTTTGTAATTGGAATGATTTGTGAATCAACGAAATTCTTCACCTATATATCGAATGCGAATTACAAATGATAAACCTCAAAAAGCTGCTGCATATACTCCAACTCGTTGTCAGAACATGCAGTAATGGATAAGTCAAGTTCAAATCAACAATTATGCTCGGATCATAGACTGTACCATCGCAATTGAATATCCGAACAACCCGAAATCAGGAGAGTAATATTCAAAGGAATCCAATGTCATTACTCAATTTTCGAATACCAGATATTCTTTGTAAAAAGATGTGGAATTCAATAAATATATTTTTCCATTTATTATCTTCCTAAAGGCTGTAATGACATTTTCTGCATCATTTACTACTTTAACGGACCTGACAAACGCCTGAGAGCTCAATCAATTTTTATTTCATTTAATTGTTTTAGTAATACAAGAGTGTACAATCTTTTCAGGCGTTAACGACGTGGTCACTTGATAATTTAAACTAAATGTTCTTTTCGCAGACCAAACTCCTAGTTTTATTCAAATGAGATAGAAAATGTAGATTAACTATTATATAGACCAGCGCTGGCGAACCTTTTTCAGATCGCGTGCCAATGTTTTAATTTTATAAAACAAAAACATTCTCGCGTGCCAAGAATTTTTTTTGGTTAATGAGTGTTATACTATGGTATACTATGTTATACTATAGTAACTATGCAATTAAAAATTAATTAAAATCCAATTAAAAGTCATATAATTTAAATGACAAAACACTAATAGAAATAACAAAATATAATAGCAAAAGAATAATAACAAAAAAATAATAACAAAAGAAAATAACAAAAGAACACAATTAATGTGATTTGGTGACTTGGTAATATCAATGTTATTTTTCCTATTTTAAGGCAGATTATAAAAGTTTTATATCTGGAGAATAAGTTTTATTCTTCAAAGCTACACAAACTGCACTCAAGTCGTCAGTCAAACAGTTTCTTATGTCTGATTTATAAAATTCATGGTTGAAAACAATGATTCGCACGAGAAACTAGATAAGAAAATTGATAATATTGCCACTGCTACTTTTTTTAGAGAATTGAAAGTTTCAGGCAGGTCATTCCAAACGCTCAGAACCTCATTTTCAGCTGTTAGCTGTGGTTTTAATCCATCGCAGCGATCACGTTCAAATATTTCTAGTCGAACTCGTAAGTCAATAAACTTTTGTTTCCAAATTGAGCTGGACTGTAGCTCAACTAACTTCATTTCAAAAGCTTGTAATTCCATCCAGTCAAAAATTGTCAAATCCAAATTTTCAAAATCAACTGTATCTGGATATTTTATAAATTTTGTTGTGTCTTCAAATCGTCTAAACTACACAAAACCCACTGAAAATTGTTCAAGGGTTGCGTTGATTGTCAAAATTACTCTCCACCCTATCCTCATCTAGCGAAAGAAAAATAGAAAATAATTTATAAATTCAATCATAAGTAATATTATATTCTGACATCTTCAATAGGCCTATTGTCTGATTCGTAGTGAACGGTGTGTAAAATATTTTCACAATAAAATCATGCTGAAGTGCGTAATTGCGATTTCAATGTTTTCATATTACTAAATTTAACTCAAATATGATTTATCGCAAGAGTATGGCGTGCCACGTAAAATGTTGCCTATTTTCTATTTAACTAAACTTAATGCTAGGTATGCGTGTTATGTGCCACCACATTTTGTCCCATTTGCAAGATTTTGGGTCTAGAATTCAATTTTAGCTCAACAGCAGGTTGATATATTTCCTGCCAAGTTCAAGAATACGTTTCCCTTCGGAAAAAATTAATTTTGTTAAAAAATTTAAAGAAATGATTAGCTTTTATCATTTACCTTGCAAAAACACCTAAGTAGATTCATAATTATCATATTCGTTTTCAACTTTTCGTTTGCTCATACTTTTCCCAAGGTATTGATTTTTAATTAATTAATTTTTATACTTAAATTTGTAAAGCAGCACTATTTTCAAAATCAATTAAAAATAATCTATAAAGCTTCACATGGAGTTTTTCTTAAATGCTGCCCCAAACATTTCCCCGGCCTCGCATGATGCTACTAATGCTACTTCACTCCCTACAAAAACTATACTCTATTCTGAAGGTTTTATTTTTTCGATCAATTTTAAGGTTAAATTTGAAAGGGTTAAAACGTTGAAATTAGATAATTTAGAAAGATTCCCAATAGAACCCAGTCTAAATTTTTAAAAAAGACAAGATTTTATCAAGTTAGAAGGAATCTAAGAAATAACAATATTTAGTCTTTTTAGTCCAATATATTTACATTTTTGCATCTTATTGATAAAAACCTTAGAATCAAGAAAATACTAATTCTAATATCAAAAACAAACGTTGAGAGATAAATATCATAATTTAAAACCATTTTACATATTTTTAAAAATTTTAGTTTACACGAATTGCGTAGATTAAACGGAGATTAAGAAAATACTAAGAACATATAAATTCATTCAAATTTATTAAAAAGTAGTCAACGAAAAGCAAATATGTTATTGAAAAGTCTACATTGAGACGTTATTTGTTACATTCCGTAAGTTAGAATTAAAGCTTGTAAGTGTCGATTAAGTTGAACGTATTTTGACTTCGAGTTCTCTGGATTTCTGAAACTGTATTGTTTACGTTTGAACAACAACTCCACATTATCGTACTCCTTGCGGCAATGATCGAAAAATTTGTAGGCGGATGGTTGTTGACAATCCACAGTCTGCTGGAATGTCCGCGCCAAGCTTCCACTGAATTATTAGTACAACCGTTCATTTTCCAAAGGTCAAGTGTCTTTCTAATAATTTATGATGGGAGTCAGTTATCGACTAAATCATCAAAAGGTGCAGGCAAGTCACTTACTAAAATGAAGCTGAGAATCAGCAGCATTGTAACGTGCATTCGCAGATTAGCATCATCATGATAAGACGCTGCTAAATGAAGATCTTGAAAAACACTGGCTGCGATAAAAGAAGCTTGACTCGCAGGGCTTCGTAGAATACGGTGTAATTGGGTTATCTTACAATGTTATATTTTATTATAAAACATTATTTCGAATACTTTCAAATTTTGTCAAAATATAAATACATTTCATTAAATCATAAATTTACAAAACTGCATTGTTTGATCTTAATATTCAAAAAAGACTTTTAATATCCAATTACACGAATTGATAAATAAGTTCAAATATAAAAATGTATATTTCATAACATATTATTTTCAAACAAACTTTTCGAAACTTCAATTTCAATGCTGAGTTTAAATTTTCAAATCACAAATAAAATATTCATATCAGACATTTTAAAACCAAAATATTAAGATTGTTGGGTTATTGAGTTGGTGATAATTTTAAATGTTACTCTGACTCCAAGCGTGTCTTGAACCGATTCACAAATAACACTTGACAACAGAAATCTTTATTGATAATCACAAATAATCTTTCTCTTTACACTGACAATCAATTCAACACTCTGCTTGGTGACTATACAATGCTTATTACAACACTCGGTTGGGAATAGCACTTATATATAACACCAGATTAAAAGATCACAAATTACTGATTGGTTTCTAAACTGGGATTTTGAGCTGGTTGTTTTCTTTGACTTTCTTCCAAACTTTATTCAAATAATTAAATAACTTCTCGTTTTATTATTTAACTAATTCTTTTCTTCAACTCTTCTCCAATAATTATTTTCCACAATTATTTCCTTTACAATTATTTTGACAATCGTTTGTCCAACGTTTCGCCCAATGTCTAATTTTCTCCAATAATTTTATCTCTCAATCGTCTTCCAAATCGTTTTCAATTTCGCGTCACTTTGTCTCTAATTTTTCTTCTCATTCCATGTCCACCAGTTTTCCTTTATATAGTTATTTTATTTGTGGCACTGGCGACAGATTCTGTTTACCATTTTTCTTTTCCTTTACGTCAGACTTATCTCTGACAGATATCAGATATTTTCCATTTTCCTTTTTTTTGTTAAGCCGCCTTCTCCCGACAATTTCGCTATCTTTGACAAGCTGTCAAGATACGACTTTTTCCCTTATTTTGTTTTTCTGGAATTTGAAATTCCACCTTCATTTGTACTTCTTAATTAACAATGACCTTTGTTTTAATTTCATGTTTGTTTCCTTTTATTTGATTTATCTTTCTCATTTTTAATTTCTTTTACTTCTGTTTTCTTTTCCGAGTTCCCATAGATCGTCCTGTTTGTCATGACGATCTTCCCCCAGGTAATTTTATTTATTTATTTATAAATTGTTTATTTAGGTATCCTCAACAATTTAGAATTCAATAAAATTAAAATTTCAGCCAACCAGTTACCCTTTTCCAAATGTTTTTATACTCTTAAGTTCTGCTTTAAGATAGTTTTTTAAAGATAAATTAATTTTTACTTACATGTAAGCGTTGATACTTTTCTACAATAAAATGGAATTATTCTAAATCGGCTAATAAATAGATATTAATAAAATAATGAAAATGGTAAAATATATTAAAAATAATCAAAAAGATCAACAAAAATACCAATAGCTAAAAATATAAAAAGAATGTAATTATTGACTAAGATGTTGGCTGGCAAGTTGGAATGCATCCAGTTGACTTGCGTCCACATATAGATGTAACACATTTGATAATGCTGAATCCGTAGGACTGCCTATTGCAAAAGACTTGAAACTGAACATAATTGTTACATTATCTATGGGACTGATCAGGACTTTCTGTCTTGCTGGACATCTGATAAAAACTTTATGAATTTTTGAAAATCCAAATTCATTTACTTATTTAAAATTAACGGTTCTTTTACATTGCCGGATTCAATCCAGCAACTATCAAGAAAAGGTACCAGTTGTGAAGGAGGGTGGATCAATGTAACTTTAACAAATATTTCACTTCCAATTTCAACATCTTTTATATTGAGAAGTTTCGGATAAAATCTTAATAAATTAAATTAATATAAACTATAATTGACAGATTATTGTAATTGTTTCAATCTATTATATATTTTATATTCCGTTGTTGATAATTTCGAATATGAGTAGTGCATAGATTATATATTTCATAAATTTAACCCCTAATTTTATAATAAATATAAATAAATATAACCGTCTCCAGGACACTTTTGTGAGCCCTCGAAACGAGACAATCCCGATTGGCTATGATATCTTGTAGCCCTAAATTTGGGCATTTGTCTTATCAAATAAAAATTATTAATTTAAATATTTTATTGGAAAATTTTATTTCATAGTAGAATTAAAATAAAAATTATTGCATTTTTCCTTAATAGAATAATCATAATAATATTATCATAAAATTTTCACAATAAAGGAAAAATATAAGGGTCAATTATAACAATGAAATTATATATATATATATATATATATATATATATATATATATATATATATATATATATATTATATATACAGTGCTTTTTTTCTGGAAAAAAAGATGCCGGAACGTATCTGTACTATCCTGTATATACCGTAGAGTGCCGAATAGTATACCTCCCCAAATAGTGTACCAGTGGTATAATAAACCAATTAGTATACCAGGGTATAATAAACCAATTAGTATACCAGGGTATAATAAACCAATTAGTATACCAGGGTATAATAAACCAAATAGTGTATCTGGTATAATATTTGGATTTCAAAGTAAATCAAAATTTTGGCGTTTTCCATATAGTGTACCATGGTATTAAAATCGGCACTCTACGGTACAAAAAATGGCGCTGAAATTAGCTAACAAATAAAATAATTACGCAGGACACAAAATATACACTTATTACCGACGACAGGAAATGATTTTAATGACGTAGTATATTAATGGTGTATATTTAATACGTGAGCGTGTTTTATATAATAGTAATAACACATAGGAAGCACGGAGTTATGATTCACTCGCTTTGGCGTACGACTACTACTTTTAATTTGATTGTAATTGATTATTTGAAATGTCAGAAATAGAAATATGACAAAAACCAAAAATATGTCAATATTTTAAAATCATTCAGCGAAAAAAGGTTCCGTCAGAAAAAAGCACTACATATAAATATATATAAATTAAATTTTTATGTTAATTTCGGATTTGGGTTTTGTCGGTAAATTTATTTTTATCGCTTCGGCAGTACCACAAATTTGAAGGTTTTACATTTTTCAATTTTAAATTTTAGTAAGATCATTATTAGAAGCAATCCCTAAATCAAGGATGGTAAAATATTTGGCGCCATACACAATATATAACATTTCTTGAGTATTCGGAATGGAAAATATTGGTCTTTCTGTTATCCGATTTAACACTCTATAATCTAAACATATCCTAATATTATTATAAAAACGTTTTTCAAATTTTACAACTGATTTCTTTTCAATTGACATTGTATTTATTAAAAAGCTTTACAGTAAATATATCGATGTTTTTTATTATATTCACAAACTTTCAGCGCTACCTTTTTCAAGTGACTTTGATCCATGAAAAATCATTTGAAAAAGGCAGTTAAGCTTATCAATAAATACAATATCTTAATATCATCTTTATCTTTCTTCATAACTGTCAATTTCTTCATTGACTCCTCATACAATTTAGCCGCTTCGGTTGACATATAAATGCCCTTATGAACCTCTTTTGTAATTGAATTGGAGTTTGAGTAAAATCATAAAATCTTCTAATCTCTTCTAAGAAAATTTCCAGGACTGTCTCCAATTGGAAAGATTTTCGGTGTTGGAATAAAAGCTTTTAATGGGTTATTTGTCGTGAGTCCTGGCGTAGTATCCATATTATAAGACTTTGGAGACATATAATTTATTAATATCAAAAACTGATTATTCCTCCGGAGGAAGTAATTATATTGTAAGTATCTTGAGCAAGATACACAGATGCATCAATAATACAATATTACACCTTTGACATTCAGACATACATTACATAATCAGATATACAAATTCAACATGCAATAACATTATTTCAAACAGGTATTTTTTACAGTTATCCTAAAATGATTTTATTCACCTCTTATTTCTTGTATTTTTAGAATTTCATTCATGTTCATTTCAACTACAGATTAATATTTATATAGGTTTTCTATTTAAAAGAAAAAAATTTAATAAATAATCATTGTCCGTGAAGATTTGAATTGAATGTAAGATTATTTTTCATTATTAACCTGCTCTTCTAAAAGAACACGTGTAAAACCATCGATCAAAATGTATTTAGTATTAAGCGATAGATAAAAACAAGAATATAAAGGATGAGTTGAAAGATTATTCGGTTTTTCTCAAACAGGATATTACTCATTTTGAAATATTAATTTACCTTCCATTTTCCAATTGAAAATTACAATAGTTTTTTCAAAATCAAATCGGCATGTTTTTTTGTAGAGATTGTATTGCATTTATAAAATTTAAATATTCAATTTAAAAAAATAATATTTTTAGGTAATAATTAAACTATAAGTAAAATCCTGTAATTTTCTGATCACATTTGATCTGTTTTTATTTTCTTTTCGGCATTTAAATTATTTTCATTTCGTCTATATATAAAATTTTATTTCCTCGTATAACACAAATTTTTGGCACTTTTTTTATTCAAGTATTATAAGTATAACACTTAAATTAAATAACAATTCAAAAAGCAGCATCAAATATTTGTGCTAAATGGGAAAAAATAATCTATAGTCGTAATGAAAATAAATGAAATGTTAAAATAAAATAAATTGAATTAATTTAAGCTGAAAATAGTCAATAGAAATATTATTTTAAAAGTGAAATCATTCAAAACTCACCTATCATTAGCTGAAACAATCATTGTCGTTGGAATAGGGGTATCGTTACCAATTATTGGCAGGTCTGCAGTTGCACTTATGGAAAAGTTTGCCGTTGTCGTGCTATCAAATCTCGAAATCAAACATTGAACTTGATAAATTTGATCATTTTTAATAATTATGTTATTATTTAACTTTGGATAAATGCGTTTCACTTGAAAACTATAAATAATCGTATCCTTGTCACCCTAAATGAATTTTCATTATTTAAAAATATAATTTGTTTTTGTAGATAAAGATAAAGTTACAAATTTTTATCTAGAATATAGGAATCAGTATTAAAAATGGTACCAGGTAAATATAATTTCATTAAAAATGTGAAACAAATCTCCCACATCATAAATGGCCTTTCATTAGATGGTAACATAGCTCTGACAAAATTTTGGCAATAAATATAATAAATATTTTTGTCAAAATTTTGGAGTTACAAACATTTATTGAATTGTGTTTATATATAAGACAGTTTATAAAATATTATTTTAGGAATGTGAAATCACTCTAGAAATATTGAGAAATAAGTTCATATTGAATAAATGAAATGGAAGGGCATTTTATTTGTTAATAAAAGTTCTAAAACACTATACAGGAGCAGTGGCGTAGCGGCGGTCGCAAGGAGGTATATTATGCCCCGAGGGGCGCCAAATGGTCCCCAAGGCAAGCAAGATTTACCGGAAAATTTCAATTTTTATTTTGGTCGATTTCTGCGAAATATATTTTAAATAAATAATTATTGCAAGATAATTAATTTTTTCCTTTCTTGATTTGTCTGATACAATATGTTATAAATAATGTTTGCAGTAAATCAATCAAATATCTCCATATACAAAACATTATTTCTTCTTTCTTTCTGAACACTTTATTTTTCTAATATAGTAATATATTTGTAACTTTTTAAACGAAAAGTACAGAAACTGCAACAGAAACACTTATTATAATTCCGGACGATCTGGAGTACAAAAATTTTGCTTATTTAAAATTCAGTAATATTCTTCAAATAATATTGAAATGATAATTCGTGGATTCCGCCTATTTCAGAACGAATACAGTCTAAATACAGTAAAATTTAAAACCGAATCTGAGCCCGTGTTCCTATTTATCCCGAAACACATTATAGTATTTTGTAGAAGTGTTGTTATGTAGTGACTATTCGTAATATATTATTAAGTATTTTAAGGTAGGTACTGCATCCTATTATTATTATTACGAGTATAGTCTGTATATAGCCTCGAAACTAAATTAGGAAAGTGTTAATTATCATAGTTACATCGTAACCAGTGTATCAAAATATTAAAGATCAATACAATCGTCCCTAAAATAAACATTAGAAATAATGAATATTTAGTGAACCTTAGTGAACTCACTCCGTCGTTTACGATCTAAAGATAAGCCCTGTACTCTAAAAATTAAGGTCAAAAAAGTTAATATATTTCAAGGATATATTTAGTCCGTGGTCCGAGTTAGTTCCTTTCTAAAAATCTATTACTGTAATTGATTCTATTAATTCTATTTTGAAATTCCACTAAAAGTGCAACTCATTATAAAAATTTACATATTATCTTAGCAAATTTATTAACAGATAACTCCATATAATATAATTATTCCTAATAACATGATCATTTCTTTTTTATAAAAAGTCATACTAATAAATAATATGACCATTAATATTTAAGATTTAATAATCGCATGGATAAATTTAATGTTTCCAATGTTTAATGCTAGTCAATGAAAATGTATCGTATGGGATTCTTGCCGTGCTCATATTTCAGAACGTGTAAAAGAGCACTGCAGAAAAATAAATATAAAACTTGTGGTAATACCCGGCGGATTAACCCCCTATTTACAAGCAGGAGATATTGGAATTTTTAAAGAATTTAAAGACAGAATTTCCAGTTTTATTAATATTTGGAAAAAATTTGAGGAAATAGAATACACAAAACGTGGAAATCCCAAGGCTCCCAGCCAAGGGCTTGTGAATCTTTGGATTAGTAATGCTTGGAGTTCTATGTCTATCCAAAACATAAAAAAACTCTATATTCAATCAGCTGGGTTTTCGGAGAATTCCGAGGATTGGCATATATCTAAACATGATATTTATGGTGAGAGATTCCGAAACGAATTTATTAATTCGATATTTGAAGATTCAACACCAACTCAGAACGAGTACGATTTTGAACCAGATGTATTTGATCTAGCTAATGAATGATTAAAAATACAATTATGTTTTTTATATTTCTTTTAATTCAAATAGTATGACTAATTTACTTAACCATGTAAGGAATTTTTATTTCTTGGTCATATTATTAAATAATATGAATCATACTATTTGGAGTTACTCGTCGAAATAGATTTTTATAATAATTTTAATTGAATAAATACTTGTTTTGTCATTCCACAGTTAATGTAATCTACAGATAATTTCACCGAGTTGTCAACATGGACCTTTGAGCAAGGCTTATTATTTTCCATAACATTTACAAATTCGGGTTTGATCTCTTCATGAATTGTTTTATTCCAAAATAGCGATAGAGTAGTGGAATTACAGTGCACTTCTGGATTGGCATCTATTAGGAGAAAAATAAATTTGAGATACCAAACTATAAATATTAAAATGAAGTAGTTATAAACTCGTCAAAATTACAACAAGAATGGGAAATTTAGGATTTTTTACAAAACCTAACCTGATTTCCAATGTACAACGAAATTAGGATCCAAATTAAAACTTAAGAACGATTTTTTTTCTTGAATAAGAGCAATATAAAGTTGACCATGCGCAAATATAGGCTCAGGAAAATTAACCTTTGTTACGGAAAGTATGTGTAAGAGTCATTGCGAAATGTAATGTAATGTATTTAATAATAATATGTTTTACAGATTATAAATAAAACGATAAACAATCAGTTTGGAAATTTGAATTATAAGATATTGTCTAATTTGCTTAAAGTACGCGATATGTTCATCATTAAGTTGTGTTCTGATTTCGTTCATCAATTTGCATCGCTACAAACATACTGAATAGATTTCCGCCATCTTTTTACTTCAATTCTTGAACAATTTCGACAGAAGGAAGTGACCAATATTAGTGAACATAATAAAAACTGTAGGTCTGATTTGAAAATATTATTAAATTTTAATTAATTATTGAGCGTTTAATATATGAAGTTTTGCTGATAAGTTGACTGAATCCGAAAATTAATGTGCAAAATGTTGTGAACACTGGTCTTTTGAATGTTTTAAATTGTTTGGGTTGTAAATTGTGAGTTTGTGAGATTGCTGTTTTCAAATGTGTTAAATTATTAAGTTAAATAATTTTAAATTGAAATTTTTTAGAAAAGTCAATAGATTATTAAAATTAAAAATTATAATATATTTTAAAATCTTTAAATATATTTAGTATAAATTGAAATTTTTTTGATTATTTAAATTAAATTTTAAAATATTTTTTAAAGGAAAATAAATAAAATTTATTTATAAAATCTATAGTTTTTCTATCATACCTCATTATGACAGGAAAACTGTCGAAATACATCGTAAAACTAATTTCTGAATGGCGATTTCTTATAATTAAATCATTGACATGTTTATTTAGTTATTTATATGAATTATTTGTACAAAAGGTTTATATTTAAATATGTGAGGTGTTTTCAGCTGAGAATTAAATATTTCAATGATTTATTTAAGATTATTTTAAATGATAAATAATGGACTATTAAAAGAAGTTTTAAAATAAATTTTTAAATAAATATATTACATAAAATATTACATATCAAAATTTAAATAAATTGTTTTGAAAATATTTTATTCGAGCCTGAAAGTTTGTTTGAAAATTATACAATATTTCATTAAATAGATACTTGGAATTATGATGTTATCTTTTGAACCTGATTTAAAGAATAATTTAGAAGATGTTCTAGCAGCTTCAAATAAAATATATCAACAATTATATCAGCAACTTCGTAGAAATACGCTGATAAACCTAATATAATGACGAACAGCATAATCGATAATTGTTTGCCAGCATTAACATAATCTAAATTAGAGATGATTTAAGTTGAACAACGGATATCAATTCTTTGATAAAAACCAACATACTTATTTTTGAATTTTTATATATTATATTAATGGAAACCACATTAAAAATCTAGATTTTAATTTGATCGACCTAAGGACGCACACACGATTAGATTTGCTAAACATGGTAATTTACTGGTTTTGAAATACTTTAACTCCGCTATTCTTATTAGCAGTGAAGTAACTACAAATTTTAGACTCACAATTAATATTTATCTTGAGACTGCTTGGTAAATAAACATTTTCAATGAATAAAATACGTTAAGTAACTTTTTTTTCCAATTTCACCACTGATTTTTTTTCGGTTGATTTATTAAAGAGCTTGACGACTATAAATCGGTTATATATCGATGTTTTTGATATATTACTGATGTTGGGCTAAGTTTTGAAGTTGGAAAACTGGATCGAATAGGGAGAAAACGAACCACGTAAAATAAACAAAATCAGATAAAAAATAAATTACAGCAAAATCTCAGTAATAAATAGGGGGAATAATAAGATACTAATAGAAGAAATAAGAATAAGTAACAAAATAAATAAAACCCCTAGGATTTAGAAATAAGACAAGAATCTAAGACACACAACAGACAAAATAGAAATAGAATAGCAAAGTTAGAAAAATAAACGAGAATTACAGAAAACAAAATAGAAATAAAACCAATTATAGGTCTAAATAAAACAAAAAAATTATGCTACAATAAAATAACAATAAACCCGTAAGAAAAAATAAGGAAAAATAAGAAAAAATAGGAAAATAAATAAAACAATAATAAAAAATGCATAAAGTCATCAAAATCCAAAGATATCATAATAAAAACATACAAATAATAATAAATAATAGAATTACAAGCAAGTCGCGTCCTGATTGGACGGAAAATAATATATAAAGAATGAGAAAATCTGTAGAGTATCACTCTTAATCACTACTCTACAGGTAAAAATTGTTATTTTTTGATCACTCTTAATCACTACTCTACAGTTCCACAACTTACCAATTCATTTTGAACAAAACCCTACAGGACATCAGAATCAGTTCACTACTATATTCAACAGCTACAGATTGCAAATACTTAGTTAGACTATCATTCGGAGACTACAAAACCAAAGTTAGGCGAGGAATAGATAATAATCGGACGACGAACCCAGGAGACAGACTAATCTCAGACTAACCGAGTTCACTTATTCGACCCAGTTTTTGGAATTTGAAGTATGAAGTTGAATCTTTATGTTTGATAATTTATTATGGGTATTTTATAAACAATTAAAAATTATAACGATTTTTATTCAATAAATTTTATTTTCGACAAATGGACAGCTTTTTCTTCATGGTACCGGCGACTGTACTGTCTGGTGAATTCAGGTATGATGTGGATGAGCGAGGATATGCCACGATGGAGGGGATAGCCACGAGGGGCTAGTCAAAATATGTATCCCAAGAGGACTATAGAAATCCGATACTTCGAGAGTATGAAAAGTTCGTGGAATCATCCCTGTAAACACTACGATGAATTACGAGATTACGTGGCCAGTGAACATCATACTTGGATCCCAGATAGTGTGGCCGCTGGGTAAATCTTATCAATTTAATTATTTATTCCCTCATGATTCATTAATTTTGTTTTTGATTTAATTTGTTAATTTGATTGATGGGAATGAGTCGATTGTTCTTCCACGACGGTGCAGGAATGGTGGCAGAAGTGTATGCCGTTCCTGGGTGTGTCGTGGGGGGTGAAGAGACTCCGTAAGATGAGATCTAGTGAGAAAGTGAAGGATTATTCATCGAGTGCGATCGTGGAGCGTCTTTCCTGTCGTTTTGTTAGTAGCTCCAAACTTCCAACAATCGTGAGGCTGGTTGAATTCCAAGTCAAAATGAGATCCTGGTGAAGTCGACCTTTGCGACGAGTTTCGTTTCTGTAAGAAAATCCACATAGAGGAGGAAAATCATTTTTTCGTATGAGCTTGTCTATTAGCAGATTTGGGAAAAGAACCAGTTCGGTCATGACCCGCGAGAAAAATCCAACCCTGACTAGGGTTAGTCGACATTGCGCACCGAACGGTTGTTAGCTTCTAGAACTGTCAGCTATGCACTTTTAGAGCAAGTTGTTGAGCGTAGGCTATCGATAAGAGTCTCCTTCCTGTCAGCTAAATAAACATTTCGCTCTACATTATCGGAACACTCACCATCAGTTTGTAGGAAATAGCGCCCGCGATATCACGAAACTGTCAATATTTTCTAGTCAGATTTGGGGTTTGTCACGATAGTCGGGTAAGAATAGCCCGATAAGATAGCCAGCAGGAAATTTTGTTTTCTTTCGTAAGGGCAGTTGGATAAGAGGTCGACGATTGAAATCATAAATCCAAACTAATGTAAATCCAATTCGGAGAGTGAATTTTTATCGGATCATTTACTTAAGCGGCCCGACTGATCCCATTTTGGCCCCAATTCTTGTGACCCCGGGCAAGGCATTGGTAGTAGAAAATAGCCAGCCATCCAGGAAGCGAAAACGACCAACCCGAGCAGCTAAAAACCAGAAGCGAAGAGAGGCAATTGCAGCCTTGGAAGCATCGCTATCGGCAGCTAATTCGACAATCCAGGAAATCTCTTCCACTCATTCTGTTCCCTCCAAAGAAGTTTTTCGCGTGGTGCCGGCCGAAGGCATCAAATTCGTTTCGGACCACCGACTACCGGTGGATATCGATGAAATGCTCGTAGAAGGAGACGGTTTCGCGTAATGCGACTCGGATCGGCCCGATTCCCACTATCGAATAGCCAAATCACTGGTGTATGCTGATTGATTGAATGTGTATCCGGACACTCCTACTTAAATCGGATTCTGATATTTAGTAATTGTAACATGTGGTTGTTGTGTTGGGTTCAATATATTTTTGTTGGTTCTTAGTATGCTAAAGTTACAATAGGTATGACTGGGAAATTTGCATAAATGAAGACGTGATACTGAGCGTAGGCAAAACCACTGACGGTCATTCCCTTGGACCAGGATCGGACTAGGTTAGAGCTGTGAATGTGGGTAAGTCCTTCTAATGCACCGTGGAACCTGAACCACGAGGGGGTTAATAGTAGTCCTAAGGCAGGGGCTCACCTATTAATCAACTCCAACCCGTGTGGGCAGTACCAACGTGAAAACATCGCCACGGGCTCACATGAGGGAATATTAACGTTGTCATTTGGTGTATGGCGGGGCCAGTCTGACTCGAATGTCCGTAGTCTATTATCTAGCCAGGAAAGTTCCTTTTTCCCCTCCGTACACCAACACTGATTCATAGTCTTCAAGCTCTTTTTAATAAATTACACACACACACACACACATATATATATATATATATATATATATATATATATATATATATATATAACTAGTTATTTTAAACCAAGAAAATATTATATTTTATGATTATAATAAAAGAAATATTTTATCGATTTTTCTATTCATTTATTAATAAATCAAACCTGGAATATCAGGAGAATAGCTGCAAATCAGTCCAATATTGTCATTAGGAGTGCATCTTTCATTGTCATATGGATAAACGTTTACACACTCTGATAAAGAGTTCGCATTTGAAGGACATTTCATGTTTTTAAATCCCCCAATTGAAGCTCCAGGATAATAAGAACCCTCGATAATTCTAGCGTATGATGTGCTGAAATAAAAGAAAACCGAAAATTTTAATAAAAAATTAGGTTGATAATTATTACTGTTGGCACAATAATTCTCGGCAAAACAATTGCGCTTCATGACTTCCAAAATTCCTATTTATCCCACATATTGTAAATTCTTTGTTCTCATATAGAAGTTTTAATAAGCCATAACTTTTATTTGACAAAGATGCATTGAGTGGTCCAGATTCTATAAAAGTACATGTATGTATATATTCAAAATCATTACATTTCATAAAACAATAAATGTAATACATTATTTGTTAAAAATTATGTTAACGTATAATCATAAAATTTGGATTTTTTTTAGAAAGCACCACTCAAATATATGTTTATTAATATATTTTCAACATTCTCACTGTCATCATCAGGTACGATAGAAAACAACTATAGATATAAGATTTTTATGAAACAAATTATTATTCTTATTTTAAATTCTATTATATATTGTGAAACGTAATTTTCAGTTTCCTGTTCTATCATTGCCCTGTTTATTTCATAATTCCATTGAATATTTGATTTATAGAATTAACTTATAATATAAAGAACGCATTTAATAAGAATTTATTATGATGGTGAGTTTGGATTGGTAACACCAGTCTGGCACTAATTGGGTTAATATCGGCATATCACCGTTTATAACAATATAATAGATGAAAATTAATTCACGCTTCCTAAATCTTAGATTCAACTGTGAATAGAATTTTGTACAGCCTTATGGTTTTTTGTAAATACTTTATTTTTATTATTATTATTACAGTGTGAAAGTCTCACAATATTAAAAAATAAATAATAGGCCACTTCTGGTATTTTAAGACATACGTTATGTCATAAGACTAAAGATGAATAAATTCAAATTATACACCAATTTTAGGTGTTTATCAACATTAAAGAACATCTGAATATAATAATCGCTCGATGAATACACAAATGTTTATTAGAGGCACGTAGTCAAACATAGGATGAATATGAAATACATATACACCAATCAAAATGAAAAATGAGCAGATAAATTTTCAGTAAATTGCGCGTTGGTGTATTTTTTTACAATCACAAAAAATGTCACATGAGTGAGATTGTCTGATTATAGCAGACTCAATTTGGAAATGGTATCAAAATTTCAAAATTATTTGAACTCTATGTTAGTATTACTATTGAAAGTGTTTATTAAAACATTCCCAAAAGAATTGATGAATTAATATTAGTGATTAAATATATTCAGAGACATTTTAGTGACTAATGGTACAAGGATCAAATTTTCCTTGCATAATTCAGGAAATAGTGATGACAATAAGAATAAGATCAAGATTATTTGCAATTATATTGATCATTAGATTTTGCTGTCATTTGTAAAGAATTTCGTAACATTGTTAGAAACTAAGTTATTGGTTTTTTAAAGGGTTTGAATGATTAGTTATTTTTAAAAGCCTTTATGGAAAAGACTTTGATACCGTAAATGAATGAATATTTCATTAGAAGAATTTCAAAGAGTCATACTAGAAATTAGGTATATAATGAATCCAAAGAACAGTTCCAGGATCTTTTTATCTGAAATTAGTATAGAAATTCTGTAATTCATACATAAATATCTTAAAATTCAAAATCAGCGACAAAGCAGCTCAAGGGATAACCCTAAAAAAAGTGTGCTCTAAAAATTCTAAGTTAAGTACTTAAATAAATAGAAGTGAGCTCTAAAAATTCTAAGTTAAGTTCTTAAATAAATAAAAGTGAGCTATAAAATATATTCAAAAATTAATTTAGGATTAAGATTAATAATTTTAAGATTCCATTTAATTTATTTAGGCTTTCGATTATCTATTTTAGGATATTATCTAATTACAATTATAGCTAATTTTACAAAACAGCTCTATTAAAATAATTTTGTGATCTTTTAAAACATTTTAACATCTAGAATTTTTAGTTTCCAAAATAAATATATTTTAGAGCACAACTAATATTACCCCAATAGGGAGGCTATTACTAATATTACCCCAATAGGGAGGCTATTGCTAATATTACCCCAATAGGGAGGCTATTACTAATATTACCCCAATAGGGAGGCTATTGCTAATATTACCCCAATAGGGAGGCTATTACTAATATTACCCCAATAGGGAGGCTATTACTAATATTACCCCAATAGGGTGGCTATTACTAATATTACCCCAATAGGGAGGCTATTACTAATATTACCCCAATAGGGAGGCTATTGCTAATATTACCCCAATAGGGTGGCTATTACTAATATTACCCCAATAGGGAGGCTATTGCTAATATTACCCCAATAGGGAGGCTATTACTAATATTACCCCAATAGGGAGGCTATTGCTAATATTACCCCAATAGGGTGGCTATTACTAATATTACCCCAATAGGGAGGCTATTGCTAATATTACCCCAATAGGGAGGCTATTGCTAATATTACCCCAATAGGGTGGCTATTACTAATATTACCCCAATACTAAGTATAATATTTTCAACCTCTCCCAGAAATATTTTAAATCCCATATCTCCAAAATTATCCCTCCTAGAAAAATTGTAAAAAGCCTAAAAATGGCAATAGATCTGGAATAATAGATCGAAATAAATTACTAGTGCAATTAGACTTCGAAAGCTTAATTGTAGAATTGACGAATTTATGCTCTCCCAAGCAAAACACATGAAGATCTTGATTATGATTGCTGCACATGAAATCTGTTTCATTATAATATCTAAACCCAGAACAATCTTTCAGACTTTTTTCGCTTCCAAAACATTTAATATTTTGAAAAAAGGTCCCATTACTAAATGTCGATTTTTTAGATGATATGAGAGCAACAGCACTGGGTTTGCCAATAACTTCTTTGCTAAAAATTAATTGAGTTATAATTTCTGGGATTAATATTAAGTTTATCTTACTATCCCATCATCCGGCAGATAACTTCGGCATTTTGTGTTGCACTTTCAATATTCATGCAAATTGTCGATCTAATCCCAGTTAATGTTTCAACAATGATTATACCATCTCGCTTTGATTCAGACATTGTAGTTTTCGGATCAAAATAAATTTGCTTAATATCTGAATTACTTGTAGTTAATGCAATATATAAAATTAATATTAAAATACCTTCTCCATTACCACGAAGAATTACTTGAATAATAAAAATTAAATATGCCAAAATTTTCATTTGCACTTATTGAGAAGTTTCTTACGAAATAACCGCTAGATTTATATTCTGGTAAATTCACAAATTTCGAATCGAAATCAAAACTAATAGTTCGTTACTATTACTTTAAATATTAAAACAATACGAAAGACAAAATTAAATTCAATTCATTAATCTGTTGGTAAATTAAAAATTCATCTGTCTTTTGAAATATTTGAACTTTCTTTATAAATTAATTAAATTATTTTTACTTAATTTAAAGTGAAATTCATTTAATCTATTAAAATTTTGAAAATTTTAGTATTTAGTAAAAAGTGAAAATAAATGACCTAACAACATAATGAGGTCAATGTGTCAATAATTAAAAAGCAAATACATTCGTCTTTAACCCCTTAACGCACAATTAAAAAAAACGACCAAAAAAAATCAATTTTTTTTCTTTAAGAAAATATATATTTGGACCAATTTCAATAAATAACAATATAATGTAACAATAAAATAATAATATTTATTAGCTGAAAAATAATAAACTAAAACTATTCAAAAACTATCACGTCACTGCACATCTTGACCGGTTTTTGCGCGAAAGTATATATACGTCAGTGCGCGTTAAGGGGTTAAGCGCTTTATTTAAAAACGATGATTTTTATCTCAGACTTTAATTATATATGTTTTAACCATGGTTTAAGACAGGGGTTTCAAACTCAAACTGGCCTGCAGGCCGCATTAGACTAGTATCATGAGCCGGCGGGCCGCAACATAAATAATTGTTTTTCAGAAAATGTGGAGTCTGAAACACCGACGTTAATATTTATTTAATTAAAAACTCAACAAAACTAAAAAACATTAAAACTTTAAGATGTTCCGACAAACAAACTGGATAACTTTAATCTTCAATTCTATTTTAATATAACATTTCTAGGAAATTTTAGACATTGACTACTTGAGCAACGGTGAGCACTTCCCAGACATTACTAAAGTTAGGCACTATTGGGTTTTCAACTACTATATTAATTTTCAATTCATGTACGATGACATATTAACAAGAAAATCAAAAATGTGACCTCAGCTAGTGTGGTTTCCAAGATTTAGCTATTTTTCAGCAAGATGGAATGAATTTTTATTGGAGTTTATAATAATAACTGCAAGTAAAAGTCAAATATATGTTGAAAACTTTCAACATGTGCTGATTTATATTCTAACAAATGTCAAATATTTTATTTGTACTGAGAAACTTAATTTGAAGGACTTCAGGAGTTATGTTACGTGTATCGCTAACGGGGTGCCTTTCTTTTAGTTTAGATATAAGACCTTTGTTTTCATTAAACTTCATTCTAAGAAATCCATTAGAGTCAATTCAAAAGAACATCGAGGATACTTCTAAGTAGTATTTAAAGTGTGCCAGCCAAGCCACCTACTCAACCCAAAAGAACAAACAACATATCAACATGTAAATATGAACAAGTAACCCACACATTAATACACCTAATTCTGAAATTTAATTACCTCTATAATACACGTTGGTGTGCACACCGGTTGATATGACTCACAATCTACGTGAAAATGAAGTTTATAACTTCATTTATTCCATTTTTAGAAATGGTTTTCAAGAAAGTTTTTTAATTTTAAATAACTTTTAAGACTTGAATTTCGATTTTATATATTTATGAGATCATCATTCAAGTTCTTAAATATTACTTTTAGTCAGCATTTATAATATAAAATATTGATAATTAAATTTCAGCTGTTCTTATAGGAATTTTATGAAATTAATTGGACATATTTTGATATAACGTAAGTCACATGTCTCAAAGGACATATCTTTATTACAAAATATTATTAAATTCTGACCAATTAAAATCAATGAAGGGTAGGACAAAAAATAAATACATTACGCTGCGGTATTTAAAACTTAAATATATTTTAAAAATACATTTTGAAGCCATTTTCATCATTTTCAACATTTTCAATATTTTCATTATTATTTTCAGGAACATTTTCATTAGTTGCACGAACATTTTCATCAAATATTATTACTGTTTCCGCCGATTCGGCGTGGTTTTTGTATCGCGTCTGTGTGCGCGGTATGATTTGACCGATTCTTCTTAGTGTGCGCACACAGACGTGAGAAGTAGGTTTTTGTATTTTTATATAAAAGTTTTAATTAGTTTGTAGAATTGATTTATTTTTCTGGAAGAATAGAATTTGTTTTACGAGGAGGATTTTTGGATGTTTTTTAAAATGGAGTTCGATCGTGTCATTGGAAATGAATTGATACATGATGATGATGTATATTCTTACAAATATAAAGTAGAAATTCAAAATATGTTCAATAACAAAATTCGTTCATTTGATTTCCCCAAATCTGACAATTTCAAAATGAAAAACTCTTGTACATTTTCTAGTATCATCCAAGATTTCGAAAATCTTAAAGAATCGTCGGAAAATGTTATTAAATCATCTGGTGAATATTATGACACTTCTATTAGACTAAGTGTTGACAGAATAATTGCTGCAAAAGATAATGCTATATATGCTGCTGGAACAGCAATTACAGTAATCAATGGGTTCAAATAAGTTAATTATGGTTAAATTTTTGAATTACAGTAAATTATGGGTCTAATAATTGAATTAAAGTTATCAATGGGTTCAAATAAGTTAATTAAGCTTCATATTTTTAAATTAAGTAATCAATGGTCAAAAACTTTAAATTAAAGTTAAATAAGTAAATTAAAGTAAGATCTTTAAATTTATTAACAAATGGTTAGAATAATAGTCGGTGTTTGAGAATTGAAATTTTTTAATGGAAATTTTTATGAAATATTTTTCAATATTAAATTTAGATACAATTCTTTGTGAATTAATCAATGACCACATGAAATTATTAATTAAATATCAAAATAATGGTTATATTTGGTTGTTAAGTAAATTATGGTGTCAATGTTAAATTAAGTAATACAAGGATAAATATGTAAATTAAGGTTCAGATTTTTTAATTAAGTAATCAATGGTTCAAATTTTTAAATTAAAGTTAAATAAGTAAATTAAAGTAATAATTTTTAAATAAATAAATTAGAGTAATGTAATAAGTAAATCAAAGTAAGATTTTTAAATTTATTAACAAAAGAATGAAATAATAGCCACAATCCTTTTGAAAAGTGTAATTTTTTAATATAAATTTTAATTGAATAATTTTTAAGTTAATTTTTAATGAAAATCTTTATGAAATATTTTTAAAAATATATTTTTAATGGAAATTTATATGGCATAATTTTTTAAGTTAATTTTAATTCGAATAATTTTTTAAGTTACTTTTAAATGGAAATTTTTATGAAATATTTTTTTAAGTTAACTTTTAATGAAAATTTAATGGATTAATTTTTTAATTCAATTTAAATTATGAAATTTTTATGAAATAATTTTCAAAGCTAATTTTAAATACAAATTTAATGAAAAAGATAAAAGAAATAAAGATAAAAATAATTTAAAGTTGATATCAATCCAAATTATCTCTAAAAATTTCATTGTCAAAACCAAGTAAATTGATCAATAACACTACTTAATTAAACTCCGGATAATTAATAGAAAATTTAATAAAACATTGTTCTAAACCATAAATCTAAATTAATTTACTGTGCATTCATCACAACCTAATAAAACGATATAATTTCACATTATTATTGATTAATAACTGACTAATGTATTGCAATTTCCCTTAAAACATTGATATTTTACCAACATTACCCATTTAAATATTCAAAAGATTCCAATCTTAACCGAAAACTCATTAAATCCAACCGACTATATCCCCTTAAAAGATAATATATTCCCATCTTAACCGATCTCTCACCAAATATTTCTATCCTTTAAACATCAATATCTAACCGACTATACCCTTTGAGGTTATATCCCATTAGAGAATTCTTAAAAAATATGAATTTTCATTAACTGTTATAGACACCAAACATTCTTCCATTGAAATAATTTAGTATCTATTTAATAAGAGCCCACTAAAATATTTCTTTGTTCGTAAAAATGTTTTTGTTACGTCATATGTCTTTGTTCCGTAAATGTCTTTGTTATGTAATATGAGCCGTATGTCTTTGTTCGTTAAAATGTCTTTCTTTAAATGTTGACCTTAAAATGGACTAAAATCGACGTTGACCTCAGGATTTGACCTTAAACTGTCCTCAAAATGACAGTGACCTTAAAATCTGACCTTAGCCTGACCTCCAGTGACCTTAAGTTGACCTTAAAAATTTTTTAAATACCCTCTCCCCGGGGGCCCATGGTATGACTTAATATATATTGATTACGTCATCGATTATGTAATGTGTATTTGTTCCCTTGTCCACATGTTATTCTACTAGTACCTACGTTAGTAACATCAACGGGTATCAAGCGGTCGAACTGTACTTGTATTCTGGGTTACGCTGGAAACAGCACGACAAGGTAAAATGAATGCCTACCAGTAACCCACCACAATATATAAATCTATTTACCTGAAGTAATTAATAAAGTATCCAATGTATTTAAAAATGAAAATAAACAAAAAGGTGGAACATTTAAACGACGAAAAATTATGAAGAAACATATAAATAAAAGGATGAGAGGATATGGTACTATCTTTGAAAAATGATTAGCGCAAAATGATTAGCACACAAAGCATTAATCGAAACACTTATAAATTATAACAGAGATACTAAACGTACGTCTTTAGGTGGAATAGAGTATATTAACAAAGATCTTTCGAGAAAGACATAGATTGAAAAATCAAAATCCTTTTCTTTATGTTCCCCACTTCAATTTGATTTCTTTGATCAACAAAAATATTTACTACAAGGTGTTAGTGTTTAAATTAAATTGACAAAATCAAATCCAACACTTAGTTTAACATGTGCAAAAATTGAAACGAAAATTGTATTATTAGATGCAAAATTAATGGTTAGAAGAGTTCGTGTTGAACCGTCAGTTTTGGCAGGTTATCAAATTGGTCTGTCTACAAAAAATGCAATTTATTTATTAAGAAGCAAAAAAGTTGTTGATTTCTCATTAACGATAGGTTTTTCCTCTTTTTATAAAGAACAAATATTTGGAGATAGACGTTTATGATAGGAAATGAGGTGACAGAAAAATAAATGAACATACCAACACAAAACATAATGAAAAATGCATGCAAATTATTATAGCGTTTTTTATTCCCAAATAAATAACCATTAACATATTGTTAACATATAGTTCTTTTCAAATTATTTTAAAATTATGCAGGAAAATATTTTTAATTTAGAATCGGACAACTCTACCTTGAGCCGAAAAAGGCGAAAATACATCGTAAAATTTAATTATAATATAATTAGGAATAAACTTTTAGATTTACAGATATTTTTCAGGATACACTGCCTTTTCACGAAGGTGAAAATCTGACAATGTAAAATTTATTCATTAAATTACAAAACATTAGAATTTTCAGAAAGAAATTCGCAATTCGTAAATTTAAATAAATTATTTTAATAAATTAATATTTTCATAGATATACAGAAAATGACAAAATTCGGCTTATGCCTTTCCTTCTTTCCTAATTGTATTAAAAAAATTAATATTTTCGATGTTTACTTTATTTATTTATTGTTAAAAATATATTCGACTTACATTATATCGAAATAATTCCAATTAATTTCATAAAATTCCTTAAAAACACCTGAAATTTAATTATCAATATTTTATATTATAGATGCTGACTAATAGTAATATTTAAGAACTTGAAATTTGATTTTATATAATTATGAGATCATTATTCAAGTCTTAAAAGTTACTTTAAATAAAAAAAATTACCTGAAACCATTTTTAGAAATTGAATACACCTAATTCCAAAAGTTAAGTCTCTATAACACACGTTGGTGTGTTCATCAGTTGATGACTCACCATTTTTATGAGAATGTGAATTTATTTACTTCATTTCATTTATTCAATTTTACAAGTTTTTCTAATATAAGTAACTTTTAAGGTTTGAATTTTGATTTTATAAAATTATTCGAGTTCTTAAATGTTACTTGTAGTCAACATTTTGATTATAAATTATTTTTAATTAATTTTCAGGGTTTTTTATGATTTTTATGACTATGAATTTATTTGGAATTATTTCGATAAAATGTAAGTTAGATTAATATTTTTAACTATAAGTTAATTTTTTTAAGACATTTAATAAAAAAGCGGAGTAGTTTTTAAAGTTTTTGTAATCTTCTTTCTCCAGCTCATTTATATGGCGAATTTTGTCATTTTATGTAATTCTATCAAATTATTATTTATTTTATACAAGTTATTAAAATTTACGATTTTCGATTTTTTCCTGCTAATGTCGACGGACCTTGTTGAATATTAGAAATGCTACCTTCACACAAAGTCGTTTCACAAGAAATATTTGATATACTTTAAAATATTTTAATTATTTGTAATTAAATGAAAATATTCTTACATTGTCAATTCTTCACCTTCGTAAAAAACCTAGCGTTTCCAGAGGAATATCTAAAAATTTAATGAAATAATAACTTCAAAAATATTTTATAAATAGATTTTACGAATTTTTGTCGTCCTTTTATCGAAAGTTCAAAGTAGAGTTGCCCGATTAGAAATCGAAAATTTTTTCTACCATGAATTTTAATATATTAAAATTAATGATATATTAACAATATCTTAATTACTTTTATTTGAACTACTATATCATTGCACGCAGCAATACAGGATAGAATCTTGATGCTAAGCACCCTTTTCCTATTCTAGAGAAGATGTTCTTTACTTATTTAAAGATTTTCTTTTTTGAAGATTTTATTGCTTCTTCTTCTTTATACGTATTTTATTCTTGTTTTTTGCCGTTTTTCTTTTTGGTTTTTTTTCTTTTTCGGTCATTTTCTTTTTTAGTTATTATCCTAAATTCTGGATCTGTTTTTTCTTCTATGAGTCTTTTAGACTCTTTTTCTTTTTCTTGTGCTGCCTTTTTGGCTTTTGCTTCTACTTCTTGAGCTGCCTTTTGGGCTTCTGCTTCTTTTTCTATGCGATTTTTTGTCCATTTTTTTTCTTTCTTTTTTATTGCTTTCATTACTTGTTTTCCGAATTCAATATCAGCTTCTTCATTTTGTCGTTTTCTTGTCGAACTTTCTTATTGTGGTCCTCTATCCAATATATCTTTTACGCCTACCATTTCTTTTTGTCTTTTGGCAGTTTTCCTTTTCGTGTTGTTGTCGTATCTAGCGTATTTGGCTTCTATTTCGCTTTCGCTTTCATCGGGTGTTGTTCCTAAATCTAAGCTGTTGGAATTGTAGTCTGTTTCATAGACTATGATCAATTTGTTTCTTTCATCCGTTGAGTGTCCACTTTCATCTTCTGAGAAACTCCTTTCTCTTTCGTGTATTTCATATATTTCTTCTGGGACCTCTTCATTTTGTGGTGTTTACATGTCCACTTTCTTGTTCGTTTTCATTCCAATCAGGATCTTTTATTTCAGTTACTTTTAACTTTCGGAATAAAAAAAGCTATAATAAATTTGCTTGTATTTTATATTATGTGTGCTGTGTATTTCTGTCACTTTTTTAATTTGTATAATAAAACTTTTAACTTTCGAAACATTAAATTTTTGCACACAGGTAAGTTTGTGTGTTCTTATTTTATAATTTTATCGATTTTTTTCTAGATTATAGAAACTATTAACTTTCGGAATTAGGTGTAAATGAAGTTATAAATTTCATTTTCACGTAAATTGTGAGTCACATCAACTGTTGTGCACACCAACAATATTATAGAGGTGACTGAATTTCGGAATTGAGCGTATTATAAAAGAGCCAAATCAATGTCAATTCGATGATAATCAATTGCCGGTTGGTGTAAAATTGAATAATAATTAAGAAGCGTAAAATAGTTAGTTACAAAATGACTAAAATTAAAGCTAATTACGTTTCCTCGAATTATAATTGGATTCATTAACATTGAAAAATGCTTCTCTTCATCCCACCTGGAGTTTCTGAGGGCTCGGATTGTTAGTGCACGAAGTCTCAACCAACCTTAACCCGCCTCTGTCTTGGTTAATTTTTTATATCATTAAATGTCTTGTTTTTTCTCATGAAAAATCTTATTTCGTTATGGTAGTTAATATATATATATATATCACTTATTAAATTTGAATTAATTTTCTAGTATTGTAGCTAGTGTTCATCTACAACAACTGTCTACAACATCTAACAATAAACGAATGATATTTATAAGGTTATAAGTGTAATCAGTAATTTATTATGATCATTTGACAATGTTAGCTAAATATTTACCATTTTCGCTAATATTAATTTCAATATCTATTCTAAGTGTCTTTTCAAATATAATTTCTCAAAGATGTCTTTATGCAACACCAAACAAGCCACCGGGTTCCTATATTGATGACACTGGTCAAGCGGAGGAAAACATAACACCGTTTCATTCGGAGCTTTCTAAGCATAGAGAAACATGCAAGAATCAATGTAGAATTAATGATAAATGTTATGCCGTTTCATTCATTAATAATAATTGTTCATTTTACAATACCAATAATTTTACAATATCACATATTTCTAATATCCAATATTCTTTGTGGAATACTTGTGGAATCGTTTTTCAACCAGCTGATCGATGTAAAGGTTATTATTTAACATATATTGGCGGAGAATATAATGTTACAGGTGAAAATTTACTAGCAAGTTATAATGCTGACCAACTTGTTTGTCGAGATAAATGTTTCCAAAATCCTTTTTGTGGATTTATCAATCGTGTTAATAATACATGCGACCTAATATCGCCCTGGCCTACTCAAAAATTTAAAATTGAAGGCAGACCTTATTATGAATTAGATGTATGGACTTGTGTTAATGATTACATAGAAACGTTAGAACCACAAACGGACAATCCAAAACCCATTGATGAAAAATGTACAGGATATTGGAAAGTTACAAATCGAAATAAAACTCTTACTAAAGATCAAAGTAAAGGCCTTAACTTTCAAACACAAGCATACATAAACTGCCTAAAAGAATGCAATTTGCATCCTCATTGTTCAATTGCTTGGTTTAGTTTGAAATATTTCACTTGCATCCTAAAAGATATTGAACCTTCAGATGAACATCTCCCATTCGACAACATGAAATTTATCGAATTTGAATGGATTTGTGTTAAAAATGATTCTAAAATTCAGCCGCTGAATGAAGACGAAAAGCGATATCAGAAATTGGGAATGAACTGTTACACAATCGTTGACAATTACAAATTATTCATAGGGGCAGATGAATGTGGACGTTGTCCTCAAGAATCCAAGTTTGTTTCATGTAATGATACCAGACCAGAACCCGATATGCATTGGAATATAAGGGATAGTTGTCTCGTAAATCAGAGTTATTGGGGTTTTTCGCCAACAAAAACTCACATGAATATTTCGGGGGTCATAGTGGATAACTTAATAAAAGTATTCACTGGGCTTCAAATATATTGGATAGCATTTTCTGATGGAGACCTATCAGAGGCTAATTATCACCAATGTCGACATTTCAACGCATCAAGACCCTCGGAAATATTACACACGTCAGAAATTATTCCTAAGAGTGGCTGGTATGGTCGACCAGCTAGAGGATCATTAAATGATTACACTGAACCTCCTACACAAATTTTAATTACAGCTTCTCAACAGCCACTGCATAGTTGTCGGACAATTGCGGCTTGTATGGATATTTTACGAAGTCTTCAACAAGTTTATTTCGATGGATCCGACGCTTCAACATTTTCCGATATTCCTTACAATTTCATGATTGATGATTACGGACACATCTACGAATGTCGAGGGTGGAAACATGCTTGCGCTGCGATTTATCCGTATAATGACGTAACAATTTGTCTAGGCTTTATTGGATGGTTCGCTTATAAATATCCAACCGAGCGATATTTGAATAGCGTTAAAAAATTCATTGATTATTCAGTCAAAAATGGATTCGTAAACAGTAACTATAGTGTATTTGTCCATCAAGATCTCACTACAGTAAAAATTAAAAGAAATCTGAAAATAGCAATGAAAAATCTATATCGTTACAGAGGGTTTCTGCCAGAAGACTGCTCGAATATTCCGCATTTAATTATTTATCTAAATTTATTTATTTTCATAGTAATTTTACCAATTATTTACGCCTTCTATAAGTTTTTTAGTTTTAAATCGGCTTGCAGTAATTGCAAATTTCTATCTGAAACAAAAAATGATCCTGTGGAATTATTTCCTCAAAATGACATTTCCAATGAAATACAAAATTCAAAAATGGATTACCTGACAAACATCAATCAATACATCATTTGTGAGAAATCTTTTATTCAACCAAAAAAATTTTCAAAAATAGTAAAAATTATTAAGGTTTGGTTTTTTAATAGGTTTTTAGAAGCCCTGAATGCACGCTATGTAGAAAACAATTTTATCAACTTTTTGCAATGCACTATAAAACAAGAAAGTTCCATTTTTATTTACCAGATCGAAGTAAATGAAAATTGTAACGTAATTACTGTTGTCTCCAATACCGGTACAATAAATTTTCTCAAACAACTTATTAATAAATGCTCGTGTATTTGTATGTACTTTCATATTGAAAAGATTGACCTTTCGAATATACCAATTGACATACAAATCATCAACTGAAATAAAGTATGTCATGTTACCAAGTGACTTGCCAATTAAACAAAATTATGTTTATCAAAACATTTATAACTTCACTTTTGGTAATCTCAAAATCTTATTTTACTATAATAATTTCAGTCGTATTTTATTACATTTTTTATTACATTTTATTACATCTGGTTGTTGGTTTTGATTTACTACACCATATTAAATTAAATTATTATTCTTTTATATATGTTTTGGTATTATAAAATTAACTTAAATTATATTTTCTAATTAATTATTAAAATGTTTCTAAAATTGTTATTTGTTCAAGTCGAGCTGTCACCGTTCACTCAGGCCGAGCTTTTGCTTATTTGGATTCGGCTCGAGCTGTTATTTACTTTATTCTCCACGGAAAATCTCTCAACTAAATTTACCAAATTAAATTTGTTAAATTATTTATGAAAAAGAAATAAATTTCCCCCTTTTTCACATATATAATTTGGTGTTACATAAGGCAAAATAAATAACGGGAAAAGATAAGGGTTGCTGCAACATAATCGAAAGAGGGCTGTTAGACACATTTTCAATGGACGGTTTTCAGGCTTATGATAAATTTCGAACTAGGTCATGGAAAGGGAGCCGGTGGGCGTCTTCTTCGCAGAAATAAAGCAATTGACCACATTGGCTGGTATCGAAGAAGATAATCTGTTTAAGAGAGCATTTGTTACAGGTTTGCTATCACCAGTATCCCAACAGATACGAGCCTCAGCAAAAATTCACGAAATGAGTCTTACAGAAATAGTTCGTCAAGCTCGTGCTCTGTTATCAGAAATTCCGAGTCAGACGGACTGGTCGCGTAGAAGACATAGCCTAACAATAATGGAAAGTATGTATATATAGTTATTTGAAATGTCCAAAGCTGTTAATAATTTATTTAAAGATGGACATCCTAATAACTTACAAACGGATTTAGGTATTATTATATATATTATTATATATATATAGTAGTATGACGTGGGCCATATACCCCCCCTCCCCCCGGGAAAAAAAATTTTTTTTAATAAAAGGTCGAGGTCAAGGTCATTTGTTATTTCAAGGTCAAATTTTAAACAAAGACATATGACTCATCAAGGTCATTTAAACAAAGACCATGACTCATCCAGGCCGTTTCAAGGTCATTCCAAGGTCGCGTGACTCATCCAAGGTCATCCCCAAGGTCATATGACTCATTAGGATGAATCATCAAGGTCATATTATTATTTTTTAAAATATTATTATTATTTTTCAAAATATTATTAAGTGGTCTGGCCGACTCCTGGTTTTCGTTTGCCCAAAAGTTATCGTTCCCATTATCCGAATTTATTAGTTGATAGCTTAATTTGAAGCTTAGTGCAAGACCTTTCGAATGAGCTATTGAAGGTATCATCATCATTAATATTGGGAACGTTTTGGAAACGTTTTCCCGAGACCATTTTCAAGGTCATTTGACTATTTTATTATTATTTTTCAAAATATTATTTTTCAAGGTCATTTATTATTTTCAAGGTCATTTATTTTTTCAAGGTCAAGGTCATTTATTTTTTCAAGGTCATATTATTATTTTTCAAAATATTATTATTTTCAAGGTCATATTATTATTTTTCAAAATATTATTATTTTCAAGGTCATATTATTATTTTTCAAGGTCATTTATTTTTTCAAGGTCATTTATTTTTTCAAGGTCATTTATTTTTTCAAGGTCATTTATTTTTTCAAGGTCATTTATTTTTTCAAGGTCAAGGTCATTTATTTTTTCAAGGTCATTTGTTTTTTCAAGGTCATTTATTATTTTCAAGGTCATTTATTTTTTTCAAGGTCATTTACTTTCTCAAGGTCATTTATTTTTTCAAGGTCATTTATTATTTTCAATGTCATTTATTATTTTCAAGGTCATTTATTATTTTCAAGGTCATTTATTATTTTCAAGTTACTGGTAAAAAATATTCAAGACAAAACTTTAACAAAGAAATTCTAAATATTATACTTTAAATATACATTCAAACTAAATTTTTTTTTTCTATCACAAGTTTAAATACAGGTGTTTATAGTTCTTATTTTTTAAAATATTGTCAACTCATATATGTACTGGTGTGCTCACTACAACATACATTTCAAATAAAAATTTCTACCAAATTCTTTCAATAGTTAAACATGATTTATAAAAACTTTATCAATATTAATAAATATATTTATACAAGTGTTTAACAATTGTTAGAATTGCGAAAACTATAACGAGTTTTCAATAAAAGATTTTAGATAATAAAACAATGTAGAAGAAACGTTTTTCAAAATAAAAAGATATATTAACATTTATCACAGTTTAGTCTGACAATAAAATATCATCTATATCTATTTCATCATCATCATTAGGATCATCACCAGAATCGAAATCTGGACTTAAACCATCGTAAAGTGGCCCCACTTCCCCATCACCAGAATCGAAATCTGGATTTAATCCTCCGAATAGTGGCCCAACTTCTTCAAATATTTGATCATCATTTATGCCATCCAGTGCTAAATAATGACCAAATGCGAGACTGGAATTTTTCCTCACCCAAAACCGCTTGTCGTCGTTGTTTGACAACGCGATTTTATTGTTTTTAAATGTGTACAATTGATGGTTCCGCGTCCCTATCCTACTTTGTGGCACAGAAAATACTACGTTGTTATTATAGCATTCTAAATATGAATCGTGCCTAATTTCTGTACCTATTAACCTGACTCCTTTTGCTTTTAAATGATCTTTAGCCCCTAAGAAACTATAGCACTTGGGTCTTAAGAAAACCCATTCCTTATACCCTAGACCTTTACTTTCATCTTTAAATTTACCTATCACAGAATCAAGGTTTCTAGAGTATAAGGGATGTGCAGGGTCATAGTTGGAAGTGTCTAAAAGATTGTCACGAATCATTGCCGGCAAAAGAGTGTCAAGCTTACAGTGCCTAACCTCAAGAAAAAAGGAGTCAGTATCGCCGGCAACGATATTTATTTCACATTTAAATTCATTTCTATATTTAGCCAATTCTATATACTGTAACTGGTACATCCTCAGTTTAGACAGGTCTAGCACCGTTTGGCCAATGTAGCTAGGCCTGTCTAAACATATAGAATCCTTATTGAGATGTGCAGCAATCAAGTCATCATCAATTTTGATAGATTTCTTGAAAGTCGGCTTTGAAGCATATACAATCATCTTTTCAGCTGAATTGCATAGCCTCAAATTCATCCGTTTTTTAAGGTTTTCTACGGATTTCCCATACAGACTATTATTAAATAGTTTATACAAATCTCTGTGCAGCTCGCACGTAGAATTGGCTCTCAAATTAGTGTTTTTGTCTATGTAAGATTTAAAAATGGGTGCATGCTTAAATTTGATTGCTCTATGTACATTTTTAATAATAGCCCCCAATTCTATATACAACTTGAGAAGTCGCCAATGAAGAACATGGTTCTTCTTTGGCCAATGCGTGAGCATCAGCTTCTCAACTTTAGAATTTGGCGGGCACATCTTTTCAGGAGCAATCGGAAAATCATTCAGAAAGTCATGCAAACAATCAGGGATATCGATATCTACCTCCATAGTATAACCATATGGAAGGTTATCGATATCAGCATTCATACATTCATTCAAGACAGAATCAAGATCATCATACACCCAAACAAAGTCAGCATAAGGCAGATTTTGGCTTAATGCCCAACCATACAAGTTATTAATATCAATATACAAGAGTTCTGTGTCTTCAGAACTTACAACATAATGTTTGTTAACAAATGTTAACCCACCCCGTATCCCTCCTTCATAAAAATTAAACATTTCCATGTCCTGCAAAAGTTCTATGGGTCCCGTTAATGTCATAAGCGCTGAGGCCCATGACATACCGGGAATTCCGTAGAAATTAAGAGGCTCAAGACCATTATATGCAATGGCCTTTTCACGGAATTGTTGAAAATAATCTGCGAGGAGAAACACGTCTAATTTAAGGTAGATTAACATGTAATCTAACATGTTGTTGCAGTTTTGCTGAGTCCAAATAACTTGGGCTAATGCATATTCATCATTAGACACAGAATCCCAAATAGGAGGCAATTCAAGAGTTGATTCCAGAACCTCAAGAGATGTGGCAAAGTCATAAGGAAAGATACCTTTGGATCGAACAATTGCGCCATCAAAAACAGAAGAAGTTAAAGGCAGATCGGAAAGAGTCTTAACCGCTTTTGCTAAAGATGAATTAACAAACTGCATGCTGTCAATAAAACGAACAGACAATTTGTTAATATACACGATGAGGGAGATGAATTTCTCGGTAGTGGTCGGAATAATATTTAATTCCCAAGAAGGAAAATTATTCAAGCCATACTTCAAAATATGATGAAGATCATACCCCCTCAAATTGTGAAAAACCACAGGTAACTGTCTCTGAATTCTCCGAGACACATTACATTTCCTACAAGCAGCACCAAGATACTTACCTGAGAAGTGACAATGATCCCTAACTCTATTTCTAATAAACTTTTTACAAAGATAACAGGTTCTGGAATCACGAAAGGCCCGCTCTTCAGCGAAAGACAAGGTTTGCATGGGCTTTTCCCATTAATTTCGTAATATGGCAGGACAATTGTCATAGCAATTTCCTCCACCTTACGCAAGAAAGATAAGATACAATCATCCCCAACAAACTCATAATAAAATCTAGTGTTATTATAATTATTTATTAATAATAAACCTGCTGTTATTGGCAAATGCTTTTGATAGTGTATTATATCCCCCGGTAAAATTGATTCAAAGTCTGCATATATCACGAATGGTAGGGTTATGGTTTTCACATAATTTTAAAAATTAAATTTTTCTCTTTAGGTAGGGTATATAAAGTAGTACCTATCTGGTTCTTACTGCATAGTGCAACATGAATATCAAATGCATTTTTAAGTCGAAAACCATTGAGACAATGGGGGCACCAGTTCAATTTAATTCTAACGCCGCATTCACTGCTAGAGTGACAATTCATTAATCTTTGTAAGTTAAAAACTGCGGTGTAATGAAAATTATCACCGTCTTCCAATAAAAGTAAGTATAAGGGTTCACCACCTATAACCTTAGATCGGTGAATTATATCCAATTTGGGATGATGTGGAATATAATTATCGTCAATGCATTTTTAAGTCGAAAACCATTGAGACAATGGGGGCACCAGTTCACTTTAATTCTAACGCCGCATTCACTGCTGCGGTCGTTCTATAAGTTAAAACATTTATTGCTAAATTTAAATCCTTAATTTTCATCTCGAATTTAGGAATATCACATAGTTTCATTGGACAGCCGGAAATGGGGTCAAAATTTAACTCGTCAAGATAATTTTCATAGGAACTAACACGGTACCTATGACTATGTACTACATTACGTTTTAAAAGTGCTAAAATACTATATATATAAAGCACATATCATCAGTGTTTTTAACGTTTACTAATGCATTTTTAGAATTTAAAGCTGATGGGGTGGGGATATAACTATGTCCAGCTAGCCTATTCATATGTGTAAATTTTGTTAATATAAAATCTATTTCTTTGATTTTAACAACCCGCCATCCACTACCCAAATATGTGAATTTTTCTATTTTATTATTTAATTTGTGAACCCCCTCACTTAGAAAACTAACTGAAAAAGCCTTTGCCCTATTCGAGAAGAAATTATCTTTAATTTCACCATCTTTTTCAAATTGAATCAATACGGAGAATTGTATTTTCACCGACCCCATTCTGTTTATTTCATGATTTAACTTATTAACGATTTTATCGGTTATGGTTATTTGAAGGATGTTATCCTTCTCTACATTAAATCGTATATTCTTTCGAACCCCCTTAAAATCAATTTCGATTTCAGGTTCATCATCAATATCGACTGAACCGCCTACTTGAATATTATTAACCACATCATTGACAGTTATTTGATCTAATTTATTAATTTTAGAGGGAGCATCAGACCCAATACTTACAGCAGGTCTTTTTAAATTATTATTTACATTAATAACATTATTAATTATAGGTTTTGTAATATTATTTACAGGTTTTATATGTTTTGTATTAGTTTTAATTACATGTTTTGTAATATTATTTACAGGTTTTGTATTATTTACAGTAGTTTTAATTATAGGTTTTGAGGTATTTCGCAGTTTGTTAAATAAATCCTTTTTATTTAAAGAGAACTGATTTAAATGGGATTTATGTATACTGTAAAACTCTAAATATTTAATGCTATGGGAAGTCTCGCATATTGGGCATATATAGTACTTGATACCATAAAATTTACGACCATAATATTTTTTCATCACTTTGTGACATAATTTTGAGTGACCAGTTGAAGCCTGGCAGTAATGTGGATAAAATTTGCCTGTTAATTATATTTATCAATTAATATTAGTCATGAAATTGTATTTATATAACATTTATATTTCTTTTACGCAATTATCATTTAGTTCTTATAAGGATTTTACAATTATTGATATATGTTTCATTTAAATACATTATAAAAATGAAATAAATATTAATAATTGTAAAATATTAATAAAGTCTTGTAAACTATAAATGTGGGATTTTATTATTATTATTATTATTATTATTATTATTATTATTATTATTATTATTATTATTATTATTATTATTATTATTATTATTATTATTATTATTATTATTATTATTATTATTATTATCATTATTATTGATGCAGCTGCATGCTCACTGCAGACTACATTTAATAAAGGGTAATTATTACCTAATAAATAAATAGTTTGATGCAGCTGCATGCTGACTGCAGACTACATTTATTGGGGCAATCATAATAAAAGAGATATGTAGCTGCATGCTCACTGCAGACTACAAGATATATTATTATCATTATTATTATTATTATTATTATTATTATTATTATTATTATTATTATTATTATTATTATTATTATTATTATTATTATTATTATTATTATTATTATTATTATTATTATTATTATTATTATTATTATTATTATTTTAACTAATGTAGTTGCTCATTGCAAACTACAAGGAATATTTTAAAACTATAGTTTCTTAATCACTTTTTTTAAACATTTGCATAATTTCAAAATAATAATTTCATATTTTTCTCTATTTTCGTTATAATAATTTCAATATAACATTTTCATAATTTTCTTCATTTTCGTTATAATAGTTTAATCATAGTATTTTCTTCATTTTCATCATAGTAATTTCTTTATAATTTCCATCATAGTATTTTCTTCATAATTTCGTCATAATTACAATAATAATAATTCAAAAAAAAACATAATAATTTTACGAATAAGATTTATGCAACTGTTTAAAAAAGCGATTAAGAAAATTTTAAAAATTTTGTTAAAGAAATATAAAAATAAATAAAGGCTTACATAGTGATTCCTGGTCGGAATCAGATTCCTCATCAGCTACCTCCTCAATAGAAGTGAGGGCATTATTTTCATCAATAGAAATGTGAGCATTATTCTTCTCAATAGAAGTGAGGGCATTATTTTCATCAATAGAAATGTGAGCATTATTCTCCTCAATAGAAGTGAGGGCATTTTCCATATTGTTTTCCTCATCATTATTAATTGGGGTATCTGCATCCATGTCAACATTAAACACTAAAATGATTTTTAAAAAATAATATACTAAAATAAAATAAATTTACTTTGTTTATTGAAAACATTGTTTTGCCCAACAAATAAGGCCTCATTATCCTGGGCATCATTTTGTCCAATAAACACGACATCATCGTCGTCGCTAATTATAATAGATTCTAAATAAAATAATAATTTCATAAAAATTAAAATATTTAAATTTACCGAAAATCCTATCAACATTCAAAATTGAATCATCTTCGGTCACTTGGTACCAGTCGAAAGGATCTAAATAAAAAATAAAATATAATAAATAAATAAATAAATAATAAAATTGCCGGTAGTCAATAGACTTCTTAAAATATTATTGTTTCGGTTAGACATTTTAAAGTTTGTAATTTTTAAAAATTGTGACAAATTTTAGTTTTGTCAATGTTTATATAGAACAGGAATATTTCCATGTCTCAACCAATCAGAATTAAGACACATTCCCATATAAACTGAATATTTTTTCCTCTATCAGCCAATCAAATGGTATCTACTTTATGGGACTGACTATCTTTGTTAGTCATGACTTTGTGCATGCACAATGATTGTGTAGTCTTTATTTGGATAATAATATTTTTCAAAATAAATTTAATTAAAAATAATAATATTAATAATAATAATAATAATAATAATAATAATAATAATATTAATAATAATAATAATAATAATAATAATAATAATAATAATAATAATAATAATAATAAAATAATAATAATAATAATAATAATAATAATAATAATAAAAATAATAATAATAATAATAATAATAGTAATAATAATAATAATAATAATAATAATAATAATAATAATAATAAAATAAACAGTACAAGCTTTGTGATACCCAGTGCAAATCCCAATAGTAGACTAGTTTCGAGCTTTTGGCTCTCATCAGTACTATGCGGGAGACACGAAGATTTCTCTTCGCGCCAGGTAAGTATACAATATTGTTGATTCAACTCTATTGCATACTTTCCCCGGTACACTGGAAATCACATCGCTTGAAAAATAGCTTGGTCACAGAAAAAAATCTGTAAACTTGTAAACATGGCGTATGAAAAATCATAATCACCTCTGCGGACTAAAAAATTAGTCGATACACAGAAACTGTTTACAAGTGCATCCGATTACCTTTAGCATTTTCTTCGTGTCTCCCGCATAGTACTGATGAGAGCCAAAAGCTCGAAACTAGTCTACTATTGGGATTTGCACTGGGTATCACAAAGCTTGTACTGTTTATTTTATTCAAGTGAGACATCCGACAAAAATATTTTACACCATTACTTTGAAAGTCAAAAATAATAATAATAGTAATAATAATAATAATAATAATAATTAAAATAACAACAAAGGATACAAAATACATTTATTAAACATCAAATTTTTTATACAACAACCAAGCTAAACAATGTTGACCGCATGTTTGTGTCAATGGATTTTGAAACATAGTTTTATTATATACAATAGGTTTCCTCATTGTTTGTAGTTTTGATACCAACAAAGCAGGGTAATAGAAACCCATTGGATCGAACACGAATATATTACTAGGTTTTATATATATATACTATATATTATATAGCAATCCAATGTTCTCCACCAAGATGAGACGATTGAGTATTGACGATTATTGCTTGATTATTGCTCAAATACGGAATTTTATCAAGAGGAAAAACTCCTACAAATTCATTTCCCAATATCTGTTTTCCAATTCTATTGACCTGAACAGAACTACTTTAATAAATTAAACAGTATCAAAAAAAAACTTACTCCATGACAACTTTTTATATTTCTGTATACATTTATACTAGCACGGTTCTATTTGCAGTAATTTGAACTTCATTTTCAAATACTCCATATATTATAACATGTACTGGTTCAGTAATGGCCTTTGCAAACTTTATATCCAGTCGTAAATTCCCGTTTTGTGGTAATTGACTCTGATTTAAATCAAAATCGGGAGCTAAAACAAATGTAAAAAATGGGTATTTGTTTTTAAAATCTTCAAGAGTTATTCCGCAATTCAAGTTTTTATCTAAATAACCAAGATTTCTAACAATACTCTGCATATATGTCGCACAGTAATTATCATTCTCGAAATCTTGAGTATATGTTTCTCTATAATCAGTATTTTTCGACAAAGTCAATGAAGTAACACCAAAGTTTTTGAAAATTGAGCTGGAAGCGGTATAAGACCCATTATATTGCGTTTCACTTTGAAATGTTACCAGAATAAAATTAGGCATTCTTCTGTCACCAAATATTTGTTCTTTATAGAATGACGAAGCACCTTTAGCAATAGCAAATTGTACAATTTCCTTTGTTTTTAAAGGATAAATTGCATGTTTTGAATTAAGACCCAATTGATGACCAGCTAATACTGACGGGTCTACTCGAACTCTTCTCACCAATAATTTTGCATCAACTAATTGACATATTGGTGCACCAGTTGCACTAGTAAGAGATAATGCAGAATCGGACCTTTTCAATCTAATATGTACATTAACTCCCGGTAGTAAATATTTCGGTTGATCCATAAAATCAAGTTGTAATGATGAGCACATAGTGAATACTTTTGAACCTTTAACCCACTTTTTTCTTTCATCATCTGCTGATGCATAACCCATAGGTGTAAGACAGGCATTTTTAGTATCGGAATTGTAATTCAAAATAGTTTCTATCAAAGCCTTGTGAATGAATGTATTATTTCCGCCCTCAATCTTGATATTATTAAATCCCAACACTGCATCTTTAAACAGAGTATGAAACATGAAATTGTTTGGTAATACATCAGCATTGGCATCCAAAACTTTTCAATCTTTATCTACAACTTTGATCTGAACAGTCAATAAAGTATCGTTCAAATCTAAATATTCAGTTTGCGAACCATTAATATAAAACTCGATATCATTTCTACTATCAGTAATTGAATTCATAGGAAAAACTTCCTCAAAGACCCCAAATTCTATTACAGCCTGGGGCGATGGTCTATCAAATATACATTATTCGGATTTACCACAAATCATTTTGCAAATATAGTTCCATGTCCTTTCATTCGTTTGTTTATACGTGATATTCCATGTCCTTTACGTTTTGGAGCTGGGCTGGAGGCGTATCTTTTTGAAACATACCAGCAACTCCAGGTAGAACCTTCCCTAACTCCGCTAAAGCATTTGCTTTTAGAGATGGTAATATTTTCTGCTCATTCATAATCACATCTTTAGCAGTTTTCATGCCAAAACTACCAATACGTTTAAGAATAGGAAGTGCAAATCTCCCTATTGTTTTTAACCAACCTGATCCGTACTGTTTACCAATAAAATATGGTAATTCACCGCCAGATTGGCTATCACTATACATACTAATAATATCGGAATTAGCCATCTACTTTACGAAAATGTAGTGTCAAATGAGTTTTTGAGTCTTTTGGGAAGTTTATAAGTTTTCCACTATCGTCACGAATATTTATTTCTATATTGTTTATACATGAGCTTGAAATTGGTAAATACATGGGATTATCTATATTTATATTGACAACTTCATCATGTTCATATTTTCCAATCCACACCGATTTCAATAGAGGAACACTGGAATCACCAACAATTATAGGCTCAATAATATTAGTATATATGAACATTTGTTGATGATGTTCAAGTATTCTTGGTTTACGTATACCAGCCGATTTTTCCCGATATTGCTGCTTCTCTAATCCAAGTGTATTTGTCAAATTTTTATCAAATGTAACTTCGCAAATGTCATCATTCAAACTGAAGGTAAATAACAATTCTTTCACAATGTCCAAACTTTTAAATATGTGTGAACAATTATACTTTAAATATTTAAGTAACACATCAAGTTTATCAATATATAATTCGTCAGCGAAGGTGAATGATTCTTCAACTTCATTATTATACGACACTGATATTTTGATTTCTTCTCTCATTACACTGTTTGCTTCAAATAGATCAAAGCGTAATAAGTATTCTGTTTCCATAACTTCATTTTTCAACTTATTGCAACCCATTCGTCTGGCATCTTCAATATATTCGAATGTTATTGTAAATGGTTTAAAATCACAACTGATATTTAATTCATCCTTGTAAAACATAGAGCAATGCGGATCTAATATTTGATTCGGAATATGATATGTTTTATCTTAATTACTGATAATAAAGATACCACTAAATGTTTTCATAACATTCCTTTGAAAATCAATTTTACATTGACTATAAAATGGGAATGTGTTGTACACGAATGTAAAATCTTGCAGTACAACTTCCCAGTCACCATTTAAAGAAATCGGATTCTGGAGATTGACCATGAATTTGCTGGCTTGATTATCTGGATGAATAAGCGGGCAACTATTGCTTGGTAAAATAGTATAAAAATTCACTTTACTAGGTCCTTTTCTGATATCCATGATGGGTTTTGATAACCATGCCATTTGACATAGTATTGTTTATCCTTGCCGACCTTTTTAGTTTTCAATATCTTCTGAATTCTAAATACTTTTGGAGGAGGAATAACTTGTAATTCTTGTTCATAAAATTTTCCTTGTACAATATTGTTATCATTGTCTTTGATGACATACATTACAGGATTCTGTTTAGTATTTATTTTTGAAATTACAAAGACTTCATCACTCCAATTCGTATCGAAATTTTTAATAAATGGTGATGCACTAATTTTACTAATTCTAACATGGTCACCTACTTTATATTTCGGTTTTGTAATTTTTTCAGGTTTTTTAGAATAGATTGTTTTTGACGTAATATCAATCGGCCTTAATCCATTCAGTCCTTGATGTGATGAGTGATTATAACTGGTTATTATTTTGGTAAAACCAATACCCATTTTTTATTACCTTGGTGCACAAATAATTTCTTTAATCTATCTCTCAAAGTTCGGTTAAATCTTTCAACATGAGCGGCTTTGTATTGAGAATGTACTGAGTAATGGTTTATTTTCAATTTATTGAGGATTTGCTTGACTTTACTGTTGTAGAATTCTTTACCTAAAATAATAATAATAATAATAATAAAAATAATAATATTAATACCTAAATCAGTTTGCAAGTTTTTAGGATGTCCATCTTTAAATAAATGATTAACAGCTTTGGACATTTCATCTGCAGATTTTGCCTTGACGGGTATTCCTCGAGCAAACCGACTGAATACATCAATACATGTTAAAATATATTTATACCCATTGTTAATTTTCGAATAGGGTATCATCTCCATCAAATCCATTTGCCATAAATCATTTATTCCATATGTTTTATATGCTCTTGTTGGGAATCGTTTCTGCATTGGTTTGTTCAAACTGTACGCAAGCTGGTNGCCAAATTTCAAGATAAGTTAAGCTCGTTTTCCAAATTGTTTGACATATGTTGCTGCAAATGTTTTAATGATGGTGCTCGTGGAAGAAGTCAGTGTACATGCCGATTGGCCTTGAAAATTCCTACCTTAGAGTGGGAGTTCTGGATTGACCAACAAACTACCAGAAACATGAAAATCGGAAATACGGACAGACAGGAAACCTCAAAATTGAAGAGAAAACAAACGAAAAGCAGCCCTACAGGAAAAGGAAAACAAATGAAAAATGAAATAATGGACACTGAAGTTAACGATCTACATCCGACCTCAAGAAGTGACACGGAGAGTGAAGCCGCTAGTGATGAAAGTAAAGATAAGTTAGACAATTCAACAGAAAGCTCAGAGTCAAGCGTAGAAGAATGTGATGAATTTCAAAATAGAAGACATTATCCTGAATTAAGTAAAGCTGTTGACAGATGTGGTGTGAGCAACAGAGACACGTGTTTGCTAGTAAACGCTTTTCTGAAAGATATGGAACTGTTATCCTCTCAAACAATCATCGATCCCGCAAAATTACGGCGTCAGAGAAAGTACTGGAGGGAGAGAGAAATTGAACAGCATTCAGCAGAAGCGAAAAACTTGATTTGCCTCGGTTTCGACGGGAAACAAGATTCCACCTTACTTCATAGAAGGATCCTAAAAGAGGAGCATTATGTGATTGTCGCCTTTCCAGGGGATTCATATATCGATCATGTTGTACCTCAAAGTAGTAAAGCTGTGGATATTCGCAAAGAAATCATGTCAATCATCGATAGCACGCAGTCCTCACTGACCCTTCAAGCAATTGTGTGCGATGGAACCAATACAAACACCGGAAAAAATAATGGAATAATCAGAAGACTCGAAAAAAGCCTAGGGCGACCTCTACAATGGCTGATATGCTTGTTGCATGCAAATGAATTGCCATTCAGGAAGTATTTTTCAGTCGTCGATGGTGGAGAAACAAAAGGTCCAAAAACGTCATGTGGTGAAATAGGAAGCGTTCTTGATTTTGATCCAAAAGACAAGCCCGTAGTAGCCTTTATGTCCCTTCCTGGAAAGGTCGTAGATATTAGTGAAAATGTCAAGAAAGAATTGAACACTGATCAATTGTATTTCCTCAGAGTATGCTTGGCAGTCCAGAAAGGGTACCACAACAACAAGGATGTCCCTTTTCTACAAATGGCACAACCAGGAAATTTGAATCACAGTCGCTGGCTAACGAAAGCTAATAGAATTCTGCGACTATATATGTCCGAAACTGCTCCATCTGAACCTCTCATGCGAATAGTGAAATTTATTGTCAATTTCTATGGACCGTCATGGTTTTATATAAAGATTCACTCGTCATGCCAAGATGGTGCAAGAAATATTTTTTATATGCTCCAACTTCTGCAGGATTTGGATCCATCAGACCAAGAAATCATCTTTCCTGTCATTCAGAACAACAATTACTTCTCACATCCAGAAAATATACTCCTAGCTGCTGTTGGTGATGATGATGAAGAAATCAGAAAGTTTGCAACAGAAAAAATCATAACTGCAAGGCAAAATTTTCTCCCTTCCGAAGTGATTCGCACTATGGACAAGAATACTGTCTTTCTTCAGTCGTCTGCTACATCATATGCTGACATGATTGACTGGACAAAATGTAATTTGACGCCTCCCCCTCTTTTATCTCATATATTGGATCATGAATTGAAGATGAATAAGAAAATTACATTAGAACAATTTCCCTGTCATTCTCAAGCCGTTGAAAGAGCCATCAAAGATGTTTCTTCTGCCAGTTGCAAAGTGTTTGGTCACAAGTCCAGACATGGTATGGTACTACTGTGTAAAAATCAAGGAAGGAATTGCCCAAGGTGCAAAGCAAAGCTGATTTCATGTGACTTCTTTTTATGCCCTCGCTAATACATTTCTAAACTTTTGGCTGGATGTTTTTAATAAAAAATAATTTCGAAAGTTGATTTTTGTCTTTGAAAAGGATAATTCAAATTTGGCCCTTCCTAATCACTGACGTTGTCAGGATATATTTCAATGCGGGATGAGGACACAGAATATACTATCTCAGCCCAAGAGAGTAAATAATATACTTATAAGCTCTTAAGAAAGCTACATCTAAATATGGACAAAGGCGCAAAACACATTCCGACACTAGCCAAATTACATTGTTTTCACACGTATGTTGAACTGCATTTTCGGAGAAAAGTTGGGAGCAGTAAATGTCCATAAATCTAAGTAAAATGGTTTGATTCGATTTTTCTATACCAAAATACAACTTTTTAACCATGTTTCCTTTCTTGAACTCAAAATTTATTAACATTCGACCCACCCTATTATATATATATATATATTGTTTCGACCAGTCAGAGGGGGATTGCCTCTGACTGGCAGTTCTTTAGCTCTTTTCTATCGCGTCTGTGTGCGCGGTCTGGTTAGACCGATTCTTGTTGGTGTGCGCACACAGACGCGAGCAATGGAAATTCGGTTGGTTTTTGTGGGTAGGTTTTATTGTACTTTTTGCAAATATTGATTGGTAGAATTGTTTTGTAGAAACTGGATTTAAGTTGGTTGTGATTTCTGGAATTTTGGTTTGTGGTTTAAAATTGATTGTTGTTTAAACGGCGATTGTTGGGGAACTTTTAAAAATTGAAATCTGTTGGATTATGATGAATGAAATTCAAAGAATGGCGGTCGAAATGAATTTGCGATGTGATGTAGGTTGTGATCAGAAATTCTGTCTTACATCTTTTCAAAATATTAACTTTGTGAAAGGCGATCTCATTTATACTGGTTTCCAAGGAAAAGTTCCCGATAAATTAATTGTATCGATTATCACGGAACTTTCACAGTTGTTGCCATCATTTTTCATGATTATGCATGGAATCGAGTCTTCTAAATTCACAGATAAGGTCGTCAATAAAAACAACGATATTGTATTATGTATTCGTAAGAAAATAATATTGAATCATTCTATGTCGGATTTTTCAAATCGATTTGTTTGCAAAACGGAAATCAGAAATTATTTAATTGAAGAATTATCCAACAGATTTTCTCAGTTGTCCGAATTAAAACATTTGGGTAAGTTGGAGTTTGAAATCGCGCGTGTGCTTCAACGGAAACTGCTACTGGATAAAATGGCATATGACGATAAAATGATTGAGACGAGTTCAGCTACGAGATTGTTTAATATTACTGAAAGTACTGGAGGTGTTATGATTGGTATGATCCCTGATTGTCGATCTCAAGTTTATCGTGCACAAATGGAAGAAGCTCGATTAAACTGGTATTATTCAAAACTGATCGACGTGGCCCTGTAAAGGCGAACAATAAAATTGTCAAACGTGTTCTTGATCTTATTTATATATATATATATGATGTATCAAAAATGATATTTCCAAATGGAAAACACAACAACTTAACAATAGAAATAACAAATATACCATAACATATTTCAAAACTGGTAAATGTAGAATTATGGGGTGTAAGGAAATAATCAAAGCTAGTGAATATAATGTTTATGATTTAGAAATGCAATCGATAACATTAACTTCTGATATGGGTTTTTCTTGTAATTTAAATAACTTGGCTTAATTAATGCCATGCGTTTAGGAACCAGAATTATTTCCAGCTTTGATATATATAAAATATAACACTATGTGTTTTAATATATTCGCTAGTGGTAAGATAGTAATTTTTGGAATAAAAAATATTGATTACAAATGTATATTTGTTAATATCATATCTGAAATTAAATCAATAATTGAAGGAAAATAATTTTTAGATTTTTTTATTATCAATTAATTATTTAAAATATCATGTGATTGCAAATTCAGTGCAATTGAAATGCATCATTCTGATTGGTCGATATCTAATTGGCTGTTGATTGTTTAAAACATGATGTTTCTTCATTTATTAACAGATTTTAAAAATGTACAATATTCAAAGCTCTGCTATAACAGCCATGAAAGAAATTGAACTTTATGGTAAATTTTATTTTTTATTATTACTTGGATTTATCATATGAGTGTTCAATAATCTTATTTATTTGTCTACATACGTTTTGTATTTGAATGATTTATGTGAATGATTGACTTTTATATTTTGTTCTTTGTACTCGGCGGGATGCTTGTACAGTACGGTATATATACAATTCAGTAGTTACAAGTATTTTTATTTGTAAATCCTCAAAATTCAAGGTTTTTATATGAATTAAGTGTTATTTCGATAATGTTCCGGCAGGCCGCAGGTTCCCCATCACTGATCTATACGAATATTATTGAACCAATTATTGTTGGTGATACATTGGTTTCTCTATTGAAATGTATTTCGGTTGAAAAAACATAAAAAAGATGATCTAGTTCAAATAATTGAAAAGAATCCAATTTACTTACCGGTATCGTCAATATAGAAATCATAATACGTGATGATAGTGGAAAATACGTATTTGGAAAAGAAGATAAAACATACTTGACATTACATTTTCGTAAAATAAATGAGTAATCCAGACATAATAAATTTTTATAGTAGTAACCAATCGGATGGTGATTTACTATATTTTGTAGGTAAACAATATGTAACCGGTTGGTTGAAGACAATATGTAGATTCGCACTCCGAATTGGACGAATTGGAAATTTTTGTATAAAAACAGCTAATAATATAATAAATAATAATTCAAAAATCTTGCCTGCTTTAAAATTAAATGCAATTTCTGAAATTAAAGATTCATTATCAACTGTGATGCAAAATTTACCTGAATTACTTAATAAAGTATCCGGTGTATTTAAAAATGAAAATGAACAAAAAGGTGGAACACTTAAAAGACGAAATATTATGAAGAAACATATAAACAAAAAAATGAGAGGATATGGTACCATCTTTGAAAAATGATTAGAATTGAACATGGAGCATTTGAAGATTACAAGGAATTCAATTACAGATGCTGGTTCTTCTGCGATTAATTTTACATAAATGGATCGCAAACTGAATAAATAGATTTGAATGATACTTTGTTATATATTCAATTGAAGGTAGTTAATGATTTAGGTGAATCAGAAGTAATCCCAAATAATTTCTTCTTCCAAACCCTTTTTAAGGATGTTGAATTAATTTTTAATTCAATCAAAGTTGATGGATCAAATGATAGATTTGCACACAAAGCATTAATCGAAACACTTATAAATTATAACGGAGATACTAAACTTACGTATTTAGGTGAAATGGGGTATACTAGCAATGATCTTTCAAGAAAAATATAGATTGAAAAATCAAAATCCTTTTCTTTATGTTCCCCACTTCAATTTGATTTCTTTGATCAACAAAAATATTTACTACAAGGTGTTAGTGTTTAAATTAAATTGACAAAATCAAATCCAACACTTAGTTTAACATGTGCAAAAATTGAAACGAAAATTGTATTATTAGATGCAAAATTAATGGTTAGAAGAGTTCGTGTTGAACCGTCAGTTTTGGCAGGTTATCAAATTGGTCTGTCTACAAAAAATGCAATTTATTTATTAAGAAGCAAAGAAGTTGTTGATTTCTCATTATCTATTGGTTATTCCTCCTTTTATAAAGAACAAATATTTGGAGATAGACGTTTACCTAATTTTATTCTTGTTGCATTTCAATCTAGTAAAAGATTTAGTGGATCATTTTCAGAATCATTTTCAGTATTTGATCACTTTAATGTCAAGTCAATAAGTTTAAGTAAAGGAAGTGATTATCTTGAAAATTATAGTCAAGATTTTGAGAAAGACGATTATAGTACAAGTTATATGCAATCAATTGTTAGAAATATAGGATATCTTAATAAAAATATAAATTGTGATATCAATATATCTGAATTTAAGAACAAGTATCCATTATAGTAGTAGGATGTGTCACCTCCAGGACATGTCACATCCAGGACAAGGTCAAATTTTTAAAGGTCAAGGTCAAATTTTTAAGGTCAAGGAATAATAATAATTTACTGATATCATTCACACGTGATTTAGTAACAGTTCACAGTGCAAATCCTGTGATTTCCGTTGATGTAATCGATTATTATCGCATAATTTCATACCACATGTTATCCCTTCAATTATTTTAATCAATAATAATTAAGTATTTTTCTTATAGTAATAATAATAATAATAATAATAATAATAATAATAATAATAATAATAATAATAATAATAATAAAATTTTTACAAATAATTACTATTATTATAAGAACTTTTATTTCTTCCAATTTCACCACTGATTATAATATCCATTGAATTGAAAAGAGAGTTTGAAGATTATAAATCAGTAATATATCGATGTTTGTTGACTCTCACAAATTGTCGGCACTGCCTTTTTAAGTGAATTTGATAATTATTACATTAAATATTTATTGTTGGATAATTACATTTAAAAGGTTCAACCAATTTCATAAATCAGCTTTGAATCACTTTAATATAAATCTTCATAAGAAATTACTTTATTATTATTATTATTATTATTATTATTATTATTATTATTATTATTATTATTATTATTATTATTATTATTAATATTTACATCAACTCAAATTTAACAAGGTTAGTCACACAAATCGAATTCTGAAATCAAACAAATGCATTTAATAAAAATTAAAATCATCGACATACACAACCGCCGCCCGTCCGCCGCCCGCCCCGAAGGGGCTGGCGCGGTAGTTTGTAAATTTGGTTTAGTTTGAATATTATTATTTGATACATAGTTTTATTATTTACAATATTCAAAGTATTAATAACAAAGGTAAAGAAATAAATGTTTATTAAATGTATATATTATGATACTCATTAATATACATTGAACATGCTTTACATTTGCGAACATTTGAATCATGGCATTTAGAACATACAATTACATGTCCGCAAGGTAAAAACAAAACCGATACTTGATTTTCTTTACAAATGTAACAAGTTAAATACATTTTCCTACCATCATTGAGTTTTTTCCTTAGCTTATTTTCAATCAATTCGGATTTCGATATCCATTCATAAATCAATCCACTACTATATCCTGGTTCCAGCCTTAAATCCATACAATTCCAAAAGCATTCATTCAATGAATCATTATCTACTATTGCTTTGTCTAAATGCATCAAATAAATCGATAACTTCAAAATGCATTTATTGTAATTAAATAAATCAATCAAATATCCAATGGAGGAATGTTTGAAAATTTCTAAAATTTTTATGGTTTCCTTTTCAGTGAGAGTATCATAATTGTTCATAAAATCTTCAACGGTGCTGTTTAAAAACTTGAATGATCTCGTGGTCATCAGTAATTTCTTAATAAATTTATGAAAATACTTATATTCTGCACACATTTATAAGAGATACATTAAACAACTCATTTATTAAACAAGAAAATAATTTAAAATCAATAATGGTAATTTTAAGGATTACCTTCGATAGATTTTATTGAATAATGGTTCATTAAAAAGGTCTTGAAGAGCTCTATCCAATGGTTATATATTTGAAGATATAATGTTTGTACACAATATAGTAAGTATTATTATTTTTATTATTATTTTTATTATTATTTTTATTATTATTTTTATTAACAAACTACATTCTAATAAAATACTTTTACACATCAAATCAGGAGCAAGAGGAAAGTCATTTAAAAAATCATGAAAAATTTCTGGAATATCTATATCCACTTCTATGGTATAACCATAGGGAAGGATTTCAATGTCAGCATTCATGCACTCAAGCAATACATCATTCAATCCATCATACACCCAAGTGAAATCAGCAAAAGGAAGATTTTGGCTAAGAGCCCAACCATACAGATTATTTATATCAATATATAATAATTCTGTATTATCAGAAGCAGCAACGTAATGTTTGTTAACAAATGTTAACCCACCACGTATTCCTCCTTCGTAAAAATTGAACATTTCCATGTCCTGTAAAAGTTCTATAGGCTCAGTTAATGTCATAAGCGCTGAGGCCCATGACATACCCGGAATACCATAAAAGTTTAGAGGTTCTAGACCATTGTATGCAATGGCCTTGGCACGGAATTGTTGGAAATAGTCTGCAAGGAGGAATACATCCAATTTTTGATAAGTTAACATATAGTCAGCCAATTTAGTACAACGTTGTTGAGTCCAAATAAGTTGAGCCTTAGCATACTCATCTTCAGTAACACCAGACCAAATAGGAGGCAATTCATAAGTGGTTTCAAGTACATCCAAATCAGTCGCATAATCATAAGGAAATATGGCTTAAGCATCTATTATTAGCCTATCAAAAACCGACGAAGTCAAAGGAAGATCAGTTAGAGTTTTTACAGCCTTAGCCAAAGAACAATTAACAAATTGCATGCTGTCGATAAACCGAACAGCTAATTTTTTAATGTGAACAATCATCGAGATAAATTTCTCTGTGCTTGTGGGTATTATATCCAAATTCCAAGAAGGAAAGCCATTGAGACCATATTTTAAAATATGGTGTAAGTCGTAGCCTCGTAAATTATGAAATACAATCGGCAACTGTTTATAAATTCTGCGAGCCATATTACATTTCCTACAGGCTGCACCGAGATAATTACCAGTAAAATGGTCATGATCTCGAACAGCAAGGGATAAAACCTTCTTGCAAAGATAGCAGTTCCTACAAGATTTGAATTGTCGTTCCTCAGCAAAAGTCATAGGTCCTAACCGTTTTTTCCCTTCAAGCTCATAATAAGGTAGGACAATTGTGACAGCAATTTGCTCTACTTTTTTAAGAAATTGAGGTATACAATCAAGACCATAAAACTCGTAATACGATTTTCTATTGTTAAGATTATTTATTAATAAAAGACCTGCTGAAATAGGTAAATGTATTTGATGATGTTTAACATCTTTAGGTAAAACCGATTCAAAATCGGCATAAATAACAAAGGGTGGGGTGATTCTCTTTGAATGATTTTGAAACTCTAAATATTTATTTTCGGGTAAAGTGTAAAGGGTTGTACCCGTTTGATTTTTACTGCATAGGGCCACATGTTTAGTGAAAGCATTGTCCATTCGAAAACCGTTAAGACAATGTGGGCACCATTTGCATCTTATTTGAATACTACAGTCATTATTACGATGGCAGTTCATTAAACGTGTAATGTTGGTCACTGCGGTGTAATGATAATTATCCTTATTTTCCAAGAGTAATAAATAAATTGGAGTACCGTCAGTAACCGTTGATCTGTGAATTATACTTAAGTGGGGGTGTTTAAAAACATAGTCATTAGGAACCTGATCATCATCAACTATCACAGTAGGGGTATAAGCCAGAACATTTATGGCGAGATTTAAGTCTAAATTTTTCTTTTCGAATTTAGGTATATTACACAATTTCATCGGACAATCCGTGACTTCATTGTAATTAAGATTATTTAAAAGATTTTCATATTTTGAAACTCTTTCAGGGTGGCTACCTATTTCATCTTTTTTCAAGAGCGCGAGAATACTATAAAGAAAACACTTATGATCCTTATTTTTAACATTTATAATTGCTCCTTTAGATTTCAAATCTGCAGGTGTACGAATGTAACTATGACCAGATAGGCGACAAATAGGAGCAAATTTAGTCAGAATGAAATCAATCTCTAAGATATTAATTACTCTCCAGCCACTACCTAAATAAGTAAACTTTTCAATTTTTTCGTTTAACTTATTAACCCCCTCAATTAAAAAGTTATCCGAAAAGATCTCGGCTTTATTTGAAAAGTAGTTGTCACGGATTTCCCCATCTTTTTCAAATCTTATAAGAATAGCGAACTGAATTTTGACGCTACCCATGTTTTTTATTTCAGATGTTAACTTTTCAGTGATCCTATCCGTTATTATAATTTTAATTAATTGTGAATCGGCAATATCAAATCGAATAGTTCGAATGGCGCCATTTAAATTTGATTCTATTATCGGCTCAATCGCTAAAGATGATCCACCTATTTGATTTATAGTATTTATAGTATTATCATTATTTATATTTTTATTTATTCTGATTATTAGCTAACTGTATATATTTGAATTTCAAACTAAAAATTTACTACACTCTGAGTGTTATCTGACTAATATTATGTTTCTTATTGGAATTTTTTTGTCATATGAATCGAAACTTATTTTAAATATGTTTATAAAGTTAGAAATTCAATAAATAAAAAACTGATTTTTATATGCAATTTTCCATAGTGCTAGCGGGCTACTTTCGATAGCTACGCGGTCGACCAGTCGACCGCGGTCGACGCTTTTGCCAGCCCTGATTTATAGTATTTATAGTATTAATATTATCATTTATAATATCATGATTTATAGTATATATAATATTATTACATTCGTCATCACTGAGTAGAATGACTTCATTTTTAATAATTTCGTCGTCACTGATCTCAATGACTTCAGTTTTTATAATTTTATTTTTAATTTTAGACACCCTATGTTCAGCAGGTCTTTTATTAGATTTCTTTTTTGTGTTATTATTTAAAATATTTACAATTTCAATGTTATTCTTATTTATTATATTAAACAGTTCTTTTTCATTTGTTTTGAAAGAATTTAAGTGCTGAGAATGTTGACTATAAAATTCCTAATACCTTACAGTCTGGGAAGTTTTGCATATGGGGCAAATAAAAAAGTTGATGCCATTAAAAGGTTGGCGATAATATTTCTTCATATTTTTGTGGCATATCAAACTATGACCGATTGACGATACACAGTATCGTGGGTATAATGGACCTGATAAATTATAAATATATATCAAATATATTTATAAATTATTGAAAAAATATTAATCATAAAAAGTGTATTCATAATGTAATTTTATTGTAGATTTATTGCAATGTTTTTATTCAATATTATTATCATGTATTTATTGATATTTATGTGGGGCATTTATTTTTCTATTTTAAACATTAATTTATCATGACTCCCATTTCGATAGTTAGTTTGAATATCGAAATAAACAAACAATTTGTATTTGATATTTTTATATTTAATTATTTTGGGTACTTACTTTATAATTATATATCTGACAGTAATATGACAATTATAAGTGCCAATTATATATAATAATAATAATAATAATAATAATAATAATAATAATAATAATAATAATAATAAATTTGTGCTAATATCTATAAATTTATTTTGGACAAAGTTCGTTATTTTCTCTATTTGATTCTCATCGTTTCGTTTCTAATTTCATGTCAAAAACTTAGTATTATTAGTAATATTATTATTATTATTATTATTATTATTATTATTATTATTATTATTATTATTATTATTATTATTATTATTATTATTATTATTATTATTATTATTATTATTATTATTATTATTATAAATATAAAATACGGTTTCAATGTATGTATGAGAATATTGATTGTTGAAAATTTAAATTGTTTCAGTAAAATGGAGATTATTAAATTAAATTTTGACTTGTTGGATTGAAACTATATAATAACTATATTATTATTATTATTCTTATGATTATTATTATTATTCTTATGATTATTATGATTATTATTATGATTATTATGATTATTATTATGATTATTATGATTATTATTATGATTATTATTATTATTATTATTATTATTATTATTATTATTATTATTATTATTATTATTATTATAAATATAAAATACGGTTTCAATGTTTGTATGAGAATATTGATTGTTGAAAATTTAAATTGTTTCAGTAAAATGGAGATTATTAAATTAAATTTTGACTTGTTGGATTGAAACTATATAATAACTATATTATTATTATTATTCTTATGATTATTATTATTATTCTTATGATTATTATGATTATTATTATGATTATTATGATTATTATTATGATTATTATGATTATTATTATGATTATTATTATTATTATTATTATTATTATTATTATTATTATTATTATTATTATTATTATTATTATTATTATTATTATTATTATTATTATTATTATTATTATTATTATTAGAAATATTATTATTATTATTATTATTATTATTATTATTATTATTATTATTATTATCAGAAGACAATAGTTGCATGCTGACTGCAAACTATATGACGATATCGAACTTTGTCCAAAATAAATTTATCGATATTAGAACCAATTCAATAATATTTACATTAAACTCATCACATGTAAATGGACAAAGTTCGTTATTTTCTCTATTTGATTCTCAACGTTGCACTTTTAATTTATTATCAAAAACTTAGTATTATTATTATTATTATTATTATTATTATTATTATTATTATTATTATTATTATTATTATTATTATTATTATTATAAATATAAAATACGGTTTCAATGTATGTATGAGAATATTGATTGTTGAAAATTTAAATTGTTTCAATAAAAAAAAAAAAAAAAAAAAAATATATTAAATTAAATTTTGACTTGTTGGATTGAAACTATATAATAACTATATTATTATTCTTATGATTATTATGATTATTATTATGATTATTATGATTATTATTCTTATGATTATTATGATTATTATTATGATTATGATTATTATTATTATTATTATTATTATTATTATTATTATTATTATTATTATTATTATTATTATTATTATTATTATTATTATTATTATTATTATTATTATTATAAATATAAAATACGGTTTCAATGTATGTATGAGAATATTGATTCTTAAAAATTCAAATTGTTTCAATAAAATGGAGATTATTAAATTAAATTTTGACTTGTTGGATTGAAACTATATAATAACTATATTATTATTATGATTATTATTATGATTATTATGATTAATATAAAATAAACTTCATAAAAAAAAAAAAAAAATATACTTAAAAATAAATTAATACTTACAAGTCTCCTCCAAATCTGTTTCCTCCCCAATAGAAACGGGGGCATTAATTTCTCTTTCCTCCTCAATAGAAACGGTGGCATCATTTTCTGTATCAATAATAATTTATTAAATAATTTAATAAATAAATAAATAAATTTACCTAAAACATCGTCCTCAATAATAAAAATTGAAGCATCGTCATCATCTTTAAGTGTTATTGGTTCTAAGACGATATTAATATTAATAACTCAAATTTAAAAAATTCACCGAAAATATGTTCCAAATCCAACAGTTCTTCATTTTCAGACACATCATACCAATCTAAATCATCTGAAAATAAATAATTAGAAATATTAATAATATTAATAATAAATTACCATTGCTGCTCGTTAAGAGAGCACGTAAAATATTACTGGAATTGTTCATCGAATTTTTGGTTTTTGATTTTTCACAGACAACTTTACGAACTTATATAAATAATAAGTTTATATAAACCTGTAAAATTGACATTTTAAACAAATATTTATTCTAATTACTTGCGAATCCGGTCAGTCTTAGAATAAAGTACAATTAAATTTATTATTATTATTACCATTACAATTACTAACAATCATGTACGGATCATGCACCGTACATGACTGAATTTTTTAATATTCTAATAATATAAAACATATTTCAAAATAATAATAATAATAATAATAATAATAATAATAATAATAATAATAAAACATAATAATAATTATAAAATAATAAAAACACATTTTTATAAAAACATTTATTATTTAATAGACATAAGCCATCCTAAACAATGTTGTCCGCACGTACGAGTTAAAGGGTGTTGATACATTGTTTTATTATATACAATAGGTTTGCCCATTGTTTGTAGTTTCGAAACCAATAAAGCAGGATAATAGAAACCCATAGGATCGAATACATGTATCTTATCTGGTTTCATATAGATTGCAATCCAATGCTCTCCGCCGAGATGAGATGAATGGGTATTGACGATTATGGCTTGATTATTTTTCAAAAATGGTATTTTATCGAGAGGAAAAACTCCTAAAAATTCATTTCCTAATATTTGTTTTCCAATTCGATTAACCTGAACAGAACTATTTTAATAAATTAAACAGTATAAAAAACAACTTACTCATGACAACTTTCTGTATTTCTGTATACATTTATACCAGAAACGGTTCTATTTGCAGTAATTTGAACTTCATTTTCAAATACTCCATATATTATAACATGCACAGGTTCTGTAATAGCTTTTGCAAACTTTATATCTAATCGTAAATTTCCATTTTGAGGTAATTGACTCTGATTCAAATCAAAATCTGGGGCCAAAACAAATGTAAAGAATGGATATTTGGTTTTGAATTCTTCAAGAGTTATGCCGCAATTCAAATTTTTATCTAAATATCCCATATTTCTAACAATACTCTGCATATATGTAGCACAGTAATTGTCACTATCGAAATCTTGAGTATATGTTTCTCGATAATCAGTATTTTTCGACAAAGTTAGAGATGTAACACCAAAGGTTTTGAAAATTGAGCTTGAGGCACTATATGAACCATTATATTGTGCTTCACCTTGAAATGTTACCAGAATAAAGTTTGGCATTCTTCTATCTCCAAATATTTGTTCCTTATAGAAGGAAGAAGCACCTTTGGCTATTGCAAATGAAACAATTTCTTTTGTTTTCAGAGGATAGATTGCATGCTTAGAATTAAGACCCAACTGATGACCTGCTAATACCGACGGATCAACTCGAACTCTTCTTACTAGTAATTTTGCATCAACTAATTGACATATTGGTTGACCAGCACCACTAGTTAATGATAAAGAAGAATCGGTTCTTTTCAGTCTAATGTGTACATTGACTCCTGGAAGTAAATATTTTGGTTGATCCATAAAATCGAGTTGTAATGATGAACACATGGTGAAAATCTTTGAGCCTTTAATCCATTTTTTCCGTTCGTCATCAGTTGCTGCATAACCCATAGGAGTAAGACATGTATTTTTGGTGTCGGTATTATAATTTAAAATAGTTTCTATTATCGCCTTGTGGATATATGTATTGTTGCCACCTTCAATCTTGATATTATTAAATCCAAGAATAGCATCTTTAAAAAGTGTATGAAACAAAAAATTATTAGGTATTGTAGCATCAGCATCACCCAAAGCCTTTTTATCTTTATCTATAACCTTGATTTGAACAATCAATAAAGTATCATTCAAATCTAAATATTCTGTTTGAGAACCATTGATGTAAAATTCTACATCATTTCTACTATCGGTAATTGAATTCATAGGAAAAACTTCCTCAAATGCCCCAAATTCTATTACAGCCTGGGGCGATGGTCTATCAAATATACATAATTCAGATTTACCACAAATCATTTTGCAAATATAGTTCCATGTCCTTTCATTCGTTTGTTTATACGTGATATTCCATGTCTTTTACGTTTTGGAGCTGGACCTGGAGGCGTATCTTTTTGAAACATACCTGCAACCCCTGGTAAAACTTTCCCTAATTCAGCTAAAGCATTTGTTTTTAGAGATGGTAATATTTTCTGTTCATTCATAATAACATCTTTTGCAGTTTTCATACCAAAATTACCAATACGTTTAAGAATAGGCAATGCAAATCTACCAATTGTTCTCAACCATCCCGATCCGTACTGTTTACCAATAAAATATGGTAATTCACCGCCAGATTGGCTATCACTATACATACTAATAATATCAGAATTAGCTATCTACTTTACGAAAATGTAATGTCAAATGAGTTTTTGAACCTTTTGGAAAGTTTATAAGTTTTCCACTATCATCACGAATATTTATTTCTATATTGTTTATACATGAACTTGCTATTGGTAAATACATGGGATTATCGATATTTATATTGACAACTTCATCATGTTCATATTTTCCAATCCATACCTATTTCAAAAGAGGAACACTGGAATCACCAACAATTATGGGCTCGATAATGTTAGTATATATGAACATTTGTTGATGATGTTCTAGTATTCTTGGTTTGCGTATACCAGTCGATTTTTCTCTATATTTTTGCTTATCTAATCCAAGTGAATTTGCCAAATTTTATCAAATGTAACTTCGCAAATATCCTCATTCAAACTGAAGGTAAACATCAAATCTTTCACAATTTCCAAATTTTTAAATATGTGTGAACAATTGAACTTTAAATATTTAAGTAATACATCAAGTTTATCAAAATATAATTCATCAGCAAAGATGAATGATTCTTCAACTTCATCATTATACGACACAGATATTTTGATTTCTTCTTTCACTATACTGTTTGCTTCAAATAGATTAAAACGTAATAAATACTCGGTCTCCATAACAATATTTTTCAGCTTATTGCAACCCATTCGTTGGCATCTTCAATAGTTTCGAATGTATTGTAAATGGTTTAAAATCACAACTGATATTTAATCCATCCTTGTAAAATATATAGCAATGCGAATCTAATATTTGTTTCGGAATATGATATGTTTTATCATAATTACTAATAATAAAGATACCGCTACATGTTTTCACAATATTCCTTTTGAAATCAATCTTACATTGACTATAAAATGGGAATGTGTTGTACACGAATGTAAAATCTTGCAGTGCAACTTCCCAGTCACCATTTAAAGAAATCGGATTCTGGAGATTGACCATAAATTTACTGGCTTGATTGTCTGGATGAATTAATGGGCAACTATTGCTCGGTAAAATAGTATAAAATTCACTTTACTAGGTCCTTTGCTGATATCCATGACGGGTTTTGATAACCATGCCATTTGACATAGTATTGTTTATCCTTGCCGACCTTTTTAGTTTTCAATATTTTTTGAATTCTAAATAACTTTGGAGGAGGAATGACTTGTAATTCCTGCTCATAAAATTTCCCTTGTACAATATTATTATCACTGTCTTTGATGACATACATTACAGGATTCTGTTTAGTATTTATTTTTGAAATTACAAAGACTTCATCACTCCAATTTGTATCAAAATTTTTAATAAATGGTGATGCACTAATTTTACTAATTCTAACATGATCACCGACTTTATATTTAGGTTTTGCAATTTTACAGATTTCTTAGAATAGAATGTTTTTGATGTAATATCAACCGGTCTTAATCCATTCAGTCCTCGATGTGATGAATGATTATAACTTGTTATTATTTTCGGTAAAGCATTTACCCATTTTTATTACCTTGATGCACGAACAATTTCTTTAATCTATCTCTCAATGTTCGATTAAATCTTTCAACATGGGCAGCTTTGTATTGAGAATGTACCGAGTAGTGATTTATTTTCAGTTTATCGAGGATTAGCTTAACTTTGCTATTGTAGAATTCTTTACCTAAAATAATAATAATAATAATAATAATAATAATAATAATAATAATAATAATAATAATAATAATAATAATAATAATAATAATAATAATAATAATAATAATAACAATAATAATAATAATACCCAAATCTGTTTGCAAGTTATTAGGATGTCCATCTTTAAATAAAATATTAATTGCCTTTGACATTTCATCTGCAGATTTTGCCTTGACTGGTATTGCTCGTGCAAACCTGCTGTATACATTAATACATGTTAAAATATATTTATTCCCATTGTTAATTTTCGAATACGGTATCATCTCCATCAAATCCATTTGCCATAAATCGTCAATACCAAATGTTTTATAGGCTCTTGTTGGAAATCTTTTCCGCATTGGTTTGTTCAAACTGTACGCAAGCTGATCTGATAACCACTTCTGGGTTTCTTTTTTCGAATTCGGAACTCTTTTCTTTAATTTTGCCACTCCACCGAAACCGGCTTCGTCTTCTGGGTTCGTCCAAATCTTCTCCATTACAGCAAGAAGATTTAAAATTAAAATTTAAATTAGGTAATGAAGGATTAGCACCCATTGTTTATGATTGATTTCCTACAACTCCACCTAATAATGATAATGCCAGAGGTATCCAATGCACCAATAAATCCACCTTGTTGTTTATATATAATTTTCCTCATTTGCTTACGATTTTTATTATTTACTAATGATAACAAAGGTTTCCTATGTTTGCTCAATAAATGCTTTTTTGATTTACTGATTTTAATTTTGCCTTTGACTACTTTAAGTATAATATTGAGTAAATCATCGACAACAAAATTTGGGAATGATTGCAATATATTCATTCTTTTCATACTCGGGGCCTTTAACAATGCATTAAAAAATGGAAAACTGCGATGATTTTTAATTACTTTTTTACCGGCTTTACGGGTTTTACGGGTTTCACGGGTTTCACGTTTAGGCTTAGGATTTTTCGAAATAAGATTCATTGCAGAGAAATTTTCAGTTACAAGTTTTTTAGATGGTGTATAACTAGTTGTTGGTGGAACCTTTTGAACTTTATTACTCTTTTTAATACTTTTTCTTAATTTCCTAATATTTTTCACCCTTGCTTTTAGAAACATTATTATTCATAGAGGTTTTCAACTTTGTTTATAAACCATGGCACCTTTTGGGTTGAAAATATCTGTTTTTACTCGTAAATCATCGGGACATTGTTGTGTGAAATCAAGAAATATATATCCATGAGGTATTTTTGTAGCATCTTGAAATGCACTGATAAGAAAATTACGATTGTTAGGGTATGCTTGACGTGCAAGAAAATCAATCACTGTTGCATCTCTAGGATTCTTGAAAATAACTAAATATTGTACATTTAAATTACGTGTTCGATGTGCACCACCTTGATGAAATAGATTTTGAGTTATAAAAATAACAGTTACACCAACGTGTCTACTGATTTGGTAAATAAATTATTGAAATTCTTTTCTTTATTAGCTTCTTGATACAAGTCATCAATAATTATGACATCCCCCTTCTTTAGTCTACTGGACCAATTTTTATCAAATCCCTCTACTATTTTCATATTTTTCAATTTACAGAAACTTGATTGAGTCAATCCGTGTTCTTGATCAGCACCTCGATGCCAATACATTTTGTTAAATTTTGATTCAAATAAATGTGACTTTAGTAATTTGCAAACAAACAAAGTTTTGCCGCTACCACTTGGTCCGACTATTTGATATACAGTATCATTTCTTAGTTCCATTTTTTAATATTTATTTAAAAATTAATTTTGTTTATATCGTAAAGAATAAATTGATTTAATTACTCTATAATATAACATATATATATATATACTTGATTTTTTAAATATTCAGTAGAAATGTTGACAAATATTAATTATAGAGGTCGTGTGTCTTTGGAAACTGTTGGTATGATGAATTTCCCCAAGTGTAAACCACAACAATATGTTGACAAAACTGGAAAATATACTATTATATTTTTCAAAAATGGTAAATGTCGTATAATGGGTTGTAAGAAGCCTATCGAATTCGAGAATTTGCAATATAATATCAAAGATATTCAAGTTCAAAGTCTTACTATAGCTACCAAGGTTGAACAATCTATTAATTTGAATAATTTAGCAAAGTTATTAGATGGAGATTGTATATATGAGCCTGAATTATTTCCCGCTCTGCGTTATACAAAATATAATCCACTATGTGTAAATATATTTTCGAGTGGTAAAATAGTTGTACTAGGTATTAAAAATTTAGATTTTCATACTATTGTTGAAGGAATTATAAACGATGTAAAGGATTTGATTGGATCTTTAACAATTTCTTTTCAAAATATAAGTAACGAGGATTTGCTTGAATATTTATTCAACAATGATTGAACATGAAGGTAACTGTTTTTATTTTAAATTTACTGATTTTTGTTTAGAAACTATACTAAAAATTTTGATTGATAAAATTGAAAATTTTTATCCGAATTTGAACAATTCCTTAATGTATTGTGCTCCAGAAGTTGTGTTTTACAAAATTTATGAAATAACTGGAATAAATGTAATAGATTTAATTCATATGGATCATGCTACGATTACATGTTATACCGATGATGTTGAAAATTGTGATTTTTGTAAAAATAATATGCAGAATACTTGTGGGGATGATAGTTGTACATGTTTTGTAAATCTACAGAAACGAGAAATAATTCATGCATTACTTGTGGAATTGCGAAAAAATGTATTGTTGTAATAAAATATAATTATATTTGTTTTGTGATAACCTTAATTAACCTATACTATTTCTTTGTGTACAATAAATCATTTCAGACTTTGTTATTTAGCATAAAATGAACTAGTTGATCACGTTTTGATCATGCCTGTCACTTGAAACTTGTTTACAATGAAATTAGTATAAAATATCTGGTTCAAATTATTAAATATTATAACTACAAATGGATAATCAAATTACAGGTTTGTTGTCGTTTACACATATTCCATTTAGTAGTTTTTTAATCTAGGAGTTTGAAGAGAAAAAATGCAGATGCCGCTCAGGAATTCGGAAAAAGGAAATTTAAAGAAGCGACATTATCCACGGAAACCTTGGTCAATGTTCGAGTGGATACAAAAAAGCCAGTCGAATTCATGCAATACAAACTAAATTATTTGTATTGTCCAATTTCCTATACATTTAAGGTAAGTTTCTATAAATTATTTGGATTTTATTATTATTATTATTTATTGTTAGGAACCAGTAACTCTGGAAAAATGTTTCTACAATGTGAGACTTTCCAAAATCAAGTTTCACGACAAGATGCTATTGGGACAATTATTTCAGAGGATCAATGAAAATATTGAATTTGATGATGAAGATATGTTCATTAGAAACGATTTGGATATGATTCCCAATGGTGGTAAGATGAGCCAAAATAACCTGCATGGTTACCATATTAATTCAAGGGTATAATGTAAGCAGAGACCGAATCAAACCAATTTGGAAAATTATAAAAGCCGAAGATAAGTTTGAAGAGGAACATTGTTCATGTTAAATTTATTTAATACATCTTTATTAGTGTTTTGGTGTTTTTAAATCATTGAAAATAACTAAAGTTTTAAATTTATTAATCTTCAATACAATCTCTTTTCATTATATTTTCAACAATATGATCAATACAATTAGTAAAAACAATAGATTCATCTTCTTGTTTAGATTCATTTGGTAATTTATCTGTTGTAGAATTCTCAATACATGACTTAAGTTCTTCACTAGGCAAAATCAGTATATTCATCTTCTTGCTGGGAAATATTTTCAGATTCATATGACATATCATCTTCATTAATTTCATCGTCTGAATACGGCCATTTTAATTTCTCTGGAACATTCATAAATTCTCTAATTTTTACATTAGATATTTCCTCTAATTTTTTGATTGAAAAATTGATTATATATACTAAATAAAAAAAAAGAATTAATAAACATAAAATTCATATTTTACCTTTTTCCGACATGGTTGAAAATAATTAAAATGAAAAAATAATTATGTTTATACTATTATTCAAAAGCAACAAGATGATCGATAGACAGATTATAAGAAAATTAGATATTTCAACACGATACATATAATAAAAAGACAAGCAAACTTGCAATGATATTTAACGTTTCAGTTTTTACATTTTTTAAAATATTTATTTCAATTATTTCAACAACACAAAAAGTGCCAATTTTTTACTAATTAATTTTCAGCCTAACCTACAACTTTTCACAAAAATCCAAAAAAAAATGAGACCTTTTTAATGAACCATTATTCAATATAATCTATCGAAAGTAATCCTTAAAATTCAAATTTAAAATGTTCGCAAATGTAAAGCATGTTCAATGTATATTAATGAGTATCATACTATAAACATTTATTTCTTTACCTTTGTTATTAATACTTTGAATATTGTAAATAATAAAACTATGTATCAAATAATAATATTCAAACTAAACCAAATTTACAAACTACCGCGCCAGCCCCTTCGGGGCGGACGGCGGCGGGCGGCGGTTGTGTATGTCGATGATTTTAATTTTTATTAAATGCATTTGTTTGATTTCAGAATTCGATTTGTGTGACTAACCTTGTTAAATTTGAGTTGATGTAAATATTAATAATAATAATAATAATAATAATAATAATAATAATAATAATAATAATAATAATAATAATAATAATAAAGTAATTTCTTATGAAGATTTATATTAAAGTGATTCAAAGCTGATTTATGAAATTGGTTGAACCTTTTAAATGTAATTATCCAACAATAAATATTTAATGTAATAATGATCAAATTCACTTAAAAAGGCAGTGCCGACAATTTGTGAGAGTCAACAAACATCGATATATTACTGATTTATAATCTTCAAACTCTCTTTTCAATTCAATGGATATTATAATCAGTGGTGAAATTGGAAGAAATAAAAGTTCTTATAATAATAGTAATTATTTGTAAAAATTTTATTATTATTATTATTATTATTATTATTATTATTATTATTATTATTACTATCAGAAAAATACTTAATTATTATTGATTAAAATAATTGAAGGGATAACATGTGGTATGAAATTATGCGATAATAATCGATTACATCAACGGAAATCACAGGATTTGCACTGTGAACTGTTACTAAATCACGTGTGAATGATATCAGTAAATTATTATTATTCCTTGACCTTAAAAAAAATGACCTTGACCTTAAAAATTTGACCTTGACCTTTAAAAATTTGACCTTGTCCTGGATGTGACATGTCCTGCAGGTGACACATCCTACTACTATCGTGATTTCATGGAATACATCTTGCAAATTGGACGTATTTCTTTGCTTAGTTTCTGATGCGGTGACAACTCTCATTGCTAAAATTTGTATTGATTTAAAAGCAATTAACTTACAGATGTTATCTAACATTTTATCGTCACATGCTTGATAAATTAAATTCTGCCTGACTATTAGGCACATATTATTTGTGGTATACTTTTTCAATATCATTTCTTATCAATTCTCACCATAAAACATAGATACCTAAATAATATATATATTTTGAAGAATTAATTCATGTCTTACATTAATAATAATCTTTCATATTCTTCAGGAATGACGAGTACTTTACAATATCTAATTTCTAAAACATCTGTTTTTCCCTTTTTTCTTGACATTCGTTGAAAGAAAGTTTACATAATTTAAGTCTGATAAGTAAACATTCATGTTGAAGGACACCCACAATCGGCTAATTCATTTAAGAATTTAGTTATTTAAGCATATTTAAACATTAATATTATTATATAGTATTATTTTATATAATATTATAATATTATGTATTGTAAATTTTATATATCTTTCATTTAATTTTTTAAATTCAAAAATTTATAATGAAGATTCTTTGAATTAAAATATATTCTGTTAGTATTTCCAGGCAGAAAACAACGAATTCAATAATTAAAATCTTAATTTTCATGTTATATATTTAGAGTTGTGGCCAGAAGTTAATCGCCATCTAATCGTTTGTTCAGTTATCAGCCTGTTCTCAATTTCGCTCATTTTTGTTCAAAAACATTCAGGTGAGTAGTTATCTGAAAAGTTTCAGTTTCTTTTAGCTCAGTTTTGTTAAAACACTCACGGTATTTTTGAGGGACGTGACACTGGAAATAAATTAACAATGGATGGTCTTGCATCCATACATGTTGTTGATCTGAGCTGTCGATTTATTTTAGAAAATAGATATATTAAAGACATTTAAGGTATCATTCAGTAAAATAATATAGTATTTTTGAGTATTATTTAGTTAATTTATAAATAACAGTATTTTGATATATCAATAAAGACCATATACTCCGAGTTTATCCGACAAAACATTCTGTCCCCCTATGGGTATTGCTAGCAAGGGTACTAGTCACATTCTTCATAATCCAATAATTCATTTTCTGTTGGTGGTCTGAGCTGTCGATTTATTTTAGAAATAGATATATTAAAGAAATTTAAGGTATCATTCAGTAAAATAATATAGTATTTTTGAGTATTTTTTAGATAATTTATAAATAACAGTATTTTGATATATAAATAAAGACCATATAGTCTGAGTTTATCCGACAAGATATGCTGTCCCCCTATTCAACATGTCGCAAGGGTATATTAATCAGTTAGAAATTCTTAGGTAATTTAGTGAGATGATCAGAAATTCGTGAATATTTTAAATGTAACTTACCGAATATTTGTTTCGAGCGACTAATTTATTGGTTAACTTTGTAGTCATTTAAAGCAAAAGGTAATTTATTCATCTAATGTTCGTTACAATAGTTAATAATATGAGAAAAACATGGTCATTATTCATTGATAATTTTAAATTCTTTATCATTTGGAATAAATTTGTTTGAGGCAAAAATAATTAAAGGAGTCATTATAGAAATATGGTTATCATTTAACCAATTAAGGGGCTTATTACTTAGAAATATATATTATAAAGTAACAATTATTTTTTAATTTAATGAGATGATCATTGGGCGTAGTATATCTTTGCGAGAAACTTAAGATGTTTGAGTAACCAAAACATGGATATTTTGTGCGATCATTTATGAATATTGGTTAATTTAATCATATAAAATAATAATAATATAATTAGGTAATTTAGCAAGATATCATTGAAAGATTTGTTCACCCGATAACAATATTCCTTCAATAGATTAACTGATATTCAACTTATTTAATTTATAGAAATCTAATTAAAATCATAAATTTCCTTCAATAAAGATCACTTATCTTTAGTTGTTTTCCAACTCTTTTAAGTCAATATTTCTCAAGTTTTGTCACTGATATCCCCACAATGAATAAAATAACTTCTTAAATAAAATAATTTAAAGCAATAACCATTGATATCAATTAATTCTAAAAATCACCCTTGAAAATTGTGGGTCGTCTTATACAACCGATATAAAAGAAAGTATTACAGTACAGGTAGTTGTATTTATAATAGTTGTATTTATACTACTACAACCGATATATGATAAATCAGAAAAAAATTTGCTCTAATTTTGTACCTCGTCTTATCTGACGGTCGCCTTATACGCCGAAATATACGGTGATAAAAACTGGTTCTAAAACATTCAAAAACATTCATCACAACTTCTAAAACGATATAATTTCACTATTATTAATTCATAGCTGACTATTTCCCTTGAAAATTTGATATTTTTCCAATAAGAATATATAAATATTCAAAACATTAACCGATCCCTCACCAAATATTTCTACCCCTTTAAACACCCCCTTAAAAATCGTATATATTACCATCTTAACCTTCAATAAATCCAACCGAATATAATTTCAGCCACTTGAGCCCTTTAATATATCTTAAAATCCATAGAAAATTCTTCAAAATATGAATTTTATTTAATTGTTACAAACATTCTTCCATTGAAATAATTTAGTAGCTAAATTCAAAGAGCTCACTAAAAGATCAAAATTCTCTAAAATCAATATTTTCTACAAATATTTCACCACATTAACCATCAAATACCTAACTAGAGTTCAAAGTCGGAAAATTGTTCTTAAAATTGGAAATATTGATGAAATACGTTTCTGTGTTGATTTCAGTTGTGCCTTACAAGGACTTCAAGGTGGGAAATTTGACTCTTTTAACTGCCTTTCAAAAACCTGTAATTTCATCTAAAGGTTACAAATGGAGTCATAGAGCTCTGTAACCAATTAATGGCGCTCTTGTATTTTAAAATTATAAATGCAATAGGTTAGTTTAATTAATTGTGTAATACTTGAATAAACTCGGTAAAGATTTTATTAATAAAAATCGCCATTCGTACATCTTTTTCACTATATATTTCGATAGAATCAGGCTACCTACATTCACGACGGATGAATATGTATACTATATTGATAATATATAAACAAATTATAAAATATATAAATTTTAAATTATAAATTGATAATTGTGTAATATTTATTTATTATACTTCCTTACACCAATACTCCAATCTATTGTTGGTAAAGAATAATCAATGTTGAGTTCCTCTAAAATTTCGTTTTTAAAGCCTGTAGATGAAAATGTAAACATCTATATTGATTTCAGACATTATATAACTTTTTGCCTCTTTCGTTAATTGTGGCGCTCTTGGTTGTCTCGTAGTCTTGACTTCAATTCTTTCCGTCTTCTTATATAACCTAATTATTAATGTTATTGTTTTTACATTTGATTCTAACTCATCAAAGATTAGCTTGGGATATTTTCCTTCTTTATTTTCCTTCATTATTAGTGATTTTTCTATATCTAAACTTTTGTATTTCCATAAGACTTCAAAACAATTTAATAAATCTCATTATAAATATTAAATTTGAATAAAGAAACACGAAACTAAGAAATTAAAATAAATATCCATAAAAATAATAATATTAATAATAAAAATTAAAAAATAGAAATTTCATAAAATGAAATACACAACTAAATAAACTTTATTATAAAATTTAATAAATCACATAACACATTTGTATTATAATTTACATTTCACAAAACAACATTATTAATGATACTGCAGTTCTGCCGACTGATCACCTACTTGCCCAATTACATTATTACCATAATTATCTTCGACATCGAATAAAGATCAAATGCACAAATGCTTTTTCAGTGTCGTCGTTAATTACGAGATTATATTGCAATGTCCCATTTGACTTTATTAGTCATGCACTTATATGTCCCAATCATGTACTGCCATAATATCTCATTAATATTATTATTTTAGCATGTACAAGGCAGTGCCGAAAATTCGTGAATATCAAAAGCATTGATATATTACTGATTTATATATATATGAACAATATGGATTTACAATATGGATAAACGAAAGAAAAAAAGTTGTATCAGAAGTATATTTAAATAATTTAAATAAATAAATATAATATATATAAAGTATTAGATGTCTGATTTCTTGAATTAAATTCCAATCGTTATATTTATTTAATTTTAGTTACCCTTTATGATTAAAGTTATATATAGTGATTGAAATACAAATTTCATAAAGGCTGGGTCCGAAATATAGTGTACTTATCTATTATTTATTTGTTTTATTTGTACTTTATCTATTGTTTTACAAATATTATAGCAAAAATCATTGAATTATAATATTGTTTATTAAAACAATTTAACGTTCCAGGTTTCGAGCACCTTGCCATAAATTATGGTTACTGGATGGAAGAGCGGGTTTACGAAAACGTGTTCTTTGAGCAAAAGTACATCAATAAATGTGTTTTTCTAAATCTCTGTTTGAATGCCAAACCGTGTACAGATCCGAAAGAACTCTGCTTTCCACTGGACAACAATTCAATGACATGCAGTAAGACTTTAAGTTGTTTTATTTTGCATTATTTACCTTGTTTATACTGAATATCTATAGTGATAAATGAAGAATACAAACGAAGTCAAATATCCTAGGATAAAAATACTTACGCTATAATAATAAGGGTACCACGAGGATGAGGTGGGTTATAATCATAATATTCGATTACCTATTGTGTCATAATTGTTGTACTTTATTTCATTATTGATCTTTGACTCCTGAAGTCATAAGTGACATTTATACCTCTTCTATCATAATTGATCTTGGAATTCATGCCTCATGATCATATACTATCTACCTGTCACTTATTAATTATTGATTACCTATATAGACTAATTACCCACAAATCCACACAGAGTAATCATCCACACCTATGGGTTACTAGTACACAGAAATCCACAACCATAACTGTAACATCACTATATATAACACAACAAAAAAGGATGTTTCACAATAAAAAGCTTAAAATGGTAATTCCACGAGTAAAATTATTTAAACAAAAAACAATTAAAATGATATAATAAATTTTATTTCAAGTCAAATTCATCTGTGGAACATTTCCGCTATTAAGAACTGCACCGCTCGATTCTTTTAAAGCACGGAAAACTTTGACAATCTGATAGAATTGCAGGTTCTAGTGTTATATAGAAAAATCTTTATTTCTTTGTAAATTATTACAATAAAAATATTTACAAAATAAAATTTACAAAAATACTGGCATATGGAAGCTGATAATGGGCATATAACACAAACTCAGGTTTGTAAATTATAAAGGAATTTTAGAAAATTATAGAAAATAATTAGTTGATTCGTAACAAGATGTAACAAAAATATTCAGCAATGTCTGAAGTACTTGGCGAAAAATTAAATATGGCAAGTTAATAAGATATCAGATAGATCACATAGTATTTTTATATTTATCTCTTTCACATTTACTGTAGTAATAAATAGTTAAACATATATGACAACGATTTAATTACAAGAAAGCGCTAATAAAACATTTGTTTTACGATGTATTGAAGTAATGTCATCATCAGGTTGGATAATATAACTATAGAAATTATATACTATCTGATGATGACAGGAAAAATTTCGAAATATATCGTGAAACGAATGCTTAAGTGGCGCTTTCATATTGTACTAAGTTGAAGAAAATTTGTTCTGATTTAGTTTTAACATTGAAGAAATAAATAATATAGTACAATAAATGTTTTTCTTATTTAATTTCATTAATTGAAAGATCATTATTATTAGAAAAATGATATATTAAAAGTATTACAAGCAAAGGTCATACTAATAAATGTGAAACTTTATCAAGTTCTATATAAAAATTTATTAGATTTGTAAAATTAATGATAAAATTAATTTTACCAATTACTTTAATTGTTTCATTTGAAACATCTATAAATTTATACGACCTGCATGCTAATAATAAATACTCTTGTGATCAAGAAATATTTCCAGCTAGACAATTTCATAAATATCACCCATCATGTTCCAATGTATTTTCAATAGACAAAATTATAATAATAATAAGTTTATCATCAGTCATATAATAATGAAATGTTGACATTATATTTATTAAAATATTGACTATGAATCAGTAAAGATATCGATGTTGTTTTTGAATATTCACGAAAGAAACACACTTGAAAATCATTTGAAAAAGGCTTTGCCGAAAATCTGTGAATACCCAAATGAAAACATCGATATCTTTATTAATTCAAGTCAATCTTTTAATAAATATGATGTCAATTGAAAATGAAATTATATTCAGAGGTGAAAATCAAAAGAAGTTCTTATAATAATAGTGAAATAGTCTCAATTACAGAAATTTCTTAGGAAGTGTCAAATTTGGTAATTGTTATACTTGATAAGTATCAAACTCAGTGAAGCCTCCAAAAATTAAAAAATGATTGACCCATTCTTACACTTATTGAAGGTTTATTATATTAATTTAAGCGATTTTTATTTCTATGAAATTTTAATAAACTAGTTATTACGCCATATCTAGAATGTATATATTTATGATTGAATTATATTTAGTAATATTTACTCTGACGTACGTCGTCCCACCCTACTCCAATGTCACAAATGCCACTTTCCAATCTATTTTGAATACAGAGTATGTGTATATACAATTAAAATTTGAAGGAAAGTCGAATGAGTTGATTAGAAATCACAGTTATTGTACTTGGGTACTCACAGGTAATTGGGAATACAAGTCATTTAACCTTTTTGATGATGGATATTTGCTGAAATATCCATTGAGTACAGAGTACGGACTCTATGATTTTGATATTGAATGTAATTTGGGATATACCTGGTTCTTTAACTTCAACAAGTCATACATTATATACAGTTAGTTTTCGTTCAATAGGATATTTTATTATTTATTATCATTCTCAGCTATTCCCACTGATATATCATTATTCAATGCTACACTTGGTAATAAATATAAAGTTTTTTACGGCCAAACAATCTTTTGCCAATCCGATGCAATTCCGCAAAATATATCGCTACATGAGATATTTTTAGAGTCTGATAATTTCGATCCTAATCCCCGTACTAATACGAAGGAACTATTTATTCCATTAACTGCAAGGACAGGATTTTGTTGGTTCCAATGCAAACATTCTTTTCTATTCCCTGACAATCGCGATCCATACAATACGTCGAGATGGATAAAAGGGGAAGTTAAACGTAATTTAGTTGATTTGTGTTTAAATGTATTATTCATTGTCCACCGTTTTATCCATTCAGTTCTCATCCAATACTGTAGGATTCCTCGTGACTCTAAATTTTGTATCAAATTTAGCAAGCATTTATCTTATTGCTTTCATGGTATAAATTGCTTTTCAGCCAAGAGGTAGAATTAAATAAATATGACATTTAATTTATTCTTCTGTGCCATTTTCACACTATTTTCTAGGTCGCTTTACGTATAAATTATCTACATTATATATTGTATTTAAAATGCCAAATAAAGTTTTAACAACTGCAAAGCATAAAATGAAATTAAACTTAATATTTCACTTATAATTAATCAGTAATATATGAGGTTAAAATTTATTTCAATTATTGTAATGTAAAATAAAATAATGCTTAGCTATTTTCTTTAAGATTTTAGTAAAAAATACTCTCTTTTCATTATTTTTGTTATTTATATAGTTTTGAATTTATTTCTACTTAAAATTTAAATAATTTGAGTAATATAAAATTAGAACCGATATCAGGTTGTCTGAGTCTGATTCCTATATTTTCTACCAATTTTACACCGAAATTTGATATCCAGTTTCTCCATAGTTCTTGTGCCACCAATGTGTTCTCAGAGCCCATAATTCTTTCAGTTCTTTACTGCCATTCTTTAAATTACTTGGATTTTCTTCAGTAAATAATCACCTTTCTCCATCAAATTAATTATAAACCAAATATCTGCGTCATTGTCTCTTCCTCAATCATCCTCTTCGTTGGATATTTGATTCATTGTCCTTTCAGGTTCATAATCATTTTCCTCAACCTCTTCATCCTTGTATACTTTGACATTTCTCCGTTTATTAGGGTCACCATGGGTGATCATACGTTGTTCACATGATGGTAATCGTGACATTGCAACAGCGTTAACATGCTCACTGCCTTTAATATATTCGACAACCATGTCAAAAATTTCCAATTCAGCTCTTCAATTCAAAAGCCACTTCAATGCTTGATGATCAGTCCTTACTATAAATTTGGCTCCATGCTTAAATTTTAACACAAATGTATAAATTGCCAGTAGTTCTTTCCTTGTTACGCAATACTGTCTCTGACACTTACTCATAGTTTTTGAAGCAAAACATAGTACTCTTTCCTCGCCTTCTTGTATCTGCCACAAGACAGCTCCAATGTTATTATGTGATGCATCAATGTCTAAAATATATTGCCCTTTCTTGCTTGGTAATGCCAAAAATGGCGGAGACGACAATAATCGCTTTAGTTCAAAGAACGCTGCTTTTCAATCTCATTCCACTGGAAACTGCTATCATTTTTTAGCATCGCACTCAATTTCTCTGAAGTCTCTGCATAACTTTTAATAAAACGTCTGTAGTAATTGCAAAATCCCAAGAACAACTGCAACTCTTTTTTGCAACATGGAATTTCCTATGAACTGATACTTTTTGATTTTTTCTGGATCTGTTTAACACCTTCCTTATTTATGATATGACCTAAATAGCTAACCTCTGTCTTTAAAAATACACACTTATTGGGCGATAATTTAAGTCCAGATTCTCTGATGCGCCATAGCACCTGATCGTTCATTATGTTTTTCTATTGTTCTTCTAAAAATCAACACGTCATCCAGAAACACAACGCAATTAATCCAATTTTCCTTCCTTAGAAACATGTTCATGAGTTTCTGAAATGTAGCAGGAGCTGAACAAAGTCCGAAAGGCATTCTTGTGAACTCAAATTGCACATACTTTGTACTAAAAGCCGTTTTCTGTTTATCCTTTTTGTCAATTGGTACTTGATAATACCCACTAGATAAATCTAGCGTAGTAAAATACCTGGCCCCAACAATGGTATCAAATAACTCCGCTGCAGCTGGTATTGGGAAAATCGGTCTATCCGTCTTAGCATTAAGTGTTCGATAATCGACACACATTCTTATATCCTCCTTTTTCTTTTTTACCACAACTATATGAAAATTCCATGGTGATGAACTTGGTCTAATTATATCTGCATCTAATAAATCTTTTACTATATGATCAACCTCTTCTTCTAATCCTATCGGAATCCTTCGTGGCTTAAAGGCTATTGATCTTGCATTTCCGGTTTCAATGTAATGTTTCACTTCATCAGATTTTCCGATGTCCATCTTGTATTTACTGAAAATATCTTCATTACTTTTTAGTCTTTTCATCAACTCAAGCTTATCATGCTCATTAAAATCTGAACACAATCCTTCTTTAATTTTGTCTAATATTGCCTTCTTGTCATTTAGTTTTTCATTCTTCGTGAGTTTATTCACTGTGTCATTTGATTCACTAATAAAATCGTTCCATTTTCCTACCTATCACAAGCCGGTTCCTGCATGAAGAGTTTTTGAACCTCCCCTAACATACTCATTTTCACCTTGTATCACATAGTCACTTATCAAAATGTCGCGATCTGCCATCTTCGATCTTTCTCCATTAAATACACAAATCTCATTGAAATCATCAATTTTATCCTTACGATCATTAACTACCATACCTTTGATGAAATATTCACCAGCATTGCTCATTTCTATATTATTCGATAAAATAACTATAATAATAATCTTGCTGAGCCTCCTCTCTCCTCACAACCGCACTCCGACTCCCCAGTACGGTTGTCATTCATTTAAAGATGAAGCAGGAATGGTTTTAGATAAAAATGGAATCTTAATCCCTTGCAATTCAATTCCGTCATTTGTTGTATCAATAATAATTCCGTATTTCTTCATGCTTTTAAGTCCTATATAAATATGTGGAAATATATTTAGGCATAATTTCATAAACACGACTCGTTAATATAGGTCTGATTGAAATATTTAATTTAATCTTACCGATACATTGCTCTGGACTTCCGTTAGCGCATGTGACTTTTGTCGTTGAATTGTAAACTCTTTGACAATATCTTCCACTTATTCTTGAATGATAACATTCATATCTGCTCCTGAATCAAACATGACTTTCACCTGTCGATATCCAAGCAGACGTTCTGTAACTGGTTTATTCCGGGCTTTCTCAGGTCTGTTAACAGAAATCAGTGTTGGTTCGTATTTTCTCAGCTGTTTCTTTGGTTTTTTACCTTCACCATTGATAAAGTTAGCATATTTCTCTTCCAATTTCTCTTCTTTGCTCACTCCAACTATCCCTTGTCATTGCGGCACAGTTATTTTCATGCTCTTTCAAATCTACTGTATCTGTAATTTCAGTTCTTATATCCTCCTCGCATTCTTCTTGGAGATACCTAAACTTGTTCCTTTTATCACAGAATCTCGCTTGGTGCGCTCCACCACACTTGAAACATTTTATTTCACTCTTTGAGCCGTTCATATTAACTCGGCAATTAGTTGAAATGTGACCTTTTTTGCAGCACTGGTAACAAGTTCGTTCTTATTTTGGTTTTTATTTTGGAATCGGGTTATGTGACCTAGTTCATTACATTTGTAACACTACGATCCGCCATTCTTATAGACTCTATAATATAGAGGTACATCGTTTCCAGGCCGTGTTCCTTGCGCCTTCAAACTTTCTATAATCTGCTTCAATCTTTGTATTTCTTTCTTTAATGCGACTATTGTTCCTTGATCCTAGGAACTGAACTTCCTGAGCTGATGTCCTTCTTCCATTGTTGTCATACTCTTGTATTCCGCCTTTATTTCTTCCACAGCTTCTTCTAATGTTTTCGCCTGTCTAATTCTCAGGGCTGTTGAAAGCAAAAAAAAAAAAAAAAAGAAAAAAGCTTGAGTCATCATTCTTTCCTTCTCTCCGTCGTACGCCATACATCGTAATCGTATTCTTTTGGCAAAATCAACGGTACTTTCGTTTCTTTCTTGTATTGTATCATTTAATATGTTGACTATAACCGACGTTTTCGACTTCTTTTCACTCAGTAATTTCGTAATCCTATCAGTATAACACTCTATTGACTTTTCTGCATCTTTTTCTGCCATGCAATCTACTTCCTTTATGATATCTTCTTCGAAGTACTTTAGGAAAACCTCCTTTTCTTCGTTTACTGTTACTAAATTATGTTCCCCGAACTGCTTTACAAAATCTTGTACTCTCTTTTCAGTCTTTTCGTTACTGTATCTCTTGAAGACTTTCAACTTTGAGAGCCCTTCATTAAACAGAAATTCTTGTAAATATTCCTTTTTTGCTCGTGACGCCATACTATATATTTATAAAATTATCATATAAGAAATACTTCAAAATATATATTCCAATAAATTCCAATATATTAATTTTAAATTCTTTACAATAAAAACTTTTAAATTATAAAATATGAATTAAATATTAATTTAATCCATATATCAGTCACCTTGGAATTGTCAACAACACAATTGAAGAAAAATGTGGAGCGAAAAGACCCAAAATCTGCAATTTTCATAAGAGCCACCTGTTGAAAAGATGTAAACAAGAGCATATTTCAAAATTTGGTAAATTCCAAGTTAAATTATGCATTATATAACATGTAAAAAGATTTCATCAATTTTTGTTGGACAGTACAATTTTAAAATTTTAACATCATATTGGCAAACTATATTTACACAATTTAACCTTAGAAAGATGTAAGTTTTACAATCCTGAGATTATACCAAAATATTTCTGCGATTTCAGAATTACAATAATTTTAAACTAAAAAAAATACAAATGAAAACTTTTTTTTATCACAATATCTGCATATTAAAACAAAATTAATTATGCAATTACAAAAATTTAGAATTCTATGAAAATTATAAAAAAATTAAAAATTAAACAACAAGAGAAGTTTACTAGAAATATATTTGTTTTTTAGAATTTTAATCTTATTTGAAAATTTAAATTATCAAAATGTTTTTAAATCCAATTTAATCAACTATTTAAACAATTTGTCGACAAGATAAAAATTTAATAACAAATCTTCAATAGGCATTTAAAATCGGTATTAGGACAATATCCCCCCGGACAATATCCATATGGACAACAGCCCCCTGGAAAAATAACCCCACTCTGTTAATAATGCATATATTTTAGTATGTATATAATAATAAAGACTTTGTAGTTTATTAACTAGTAATTATAAATTAATTATTTAATTAAATTATTGTTTAGTTAATTAATTATTTATTAATTGTCCAGGGGGGATATTGTCCTAGAATCTTTAAAATCCTCTTCAGTACTCTGTATAAGAACTATTTTTATGAAGGATTTTATTTGTTCTGAAATTGGTTCAATCATATGCGGAATTTGCTATTGAGTTTATTCTTCGGAAATTACAATAGAAATCTTTCAACATAATTTGAAATATAAAGATTAATATTGTAATCTTTAGCATATGTTTACTTTCATTGGGAAAACATTTTCAAAAATCAATTTACTATCGACGAGTTCACCGGGTGCACCTTTTTGGCATATTTTGAAGGAGTTGTGACCATCGAGCAATTGAGCGGGCCGAGTAAGGTTGATTTGACACCCTTTTCAAATTTCAGTTTGAATGTAATGAAAGGCGGCATTTACGAATTCACATGTCGTCTGAGCGATCTTGATAACGTCATTTATTTCATCAAGTCTCAAACAATAGAAATAACAAGTGATAATAATTTTATTATATCATAATATTAATTGTAATAATAATAAAATAATAATAATTTTATATTGTTGTGCACTAATAATATATTTCTTATAAATTCTATCTATTTCACTACTTTATAATTTATATTATTTCTATAACATAAATACATGAAAAAAATACTGATAATATTTGTTATCAAAGGAATATTACAATTCTGATTTGTTACGGAAATATCTAGGAAAATAAAATAAAAAATTTAAATTACTTAAATAATTTAGAATTAAACTCATTTAATATATATAATATACTTCCTCTGTCCAAAAATGATAGTCCAGTTTGACTTTAAATCGTAATTTGCAACTGGACTATCATTTTTGGACATAGGGAGTATATTATATTTATAGCATCCATAATTAAATAATAATATTTATTAAATTCAAAAACAATGCAATTTGTTTGCAATATTTAAACAAATCTTAACGAAAATATTTATTCAACTTAGAATAATAGAAGTGTTAGATGTTACTAGAACATCTTCTAAGTTGTTTTGGAAACATTTTCAGAAATTGAAATCATATTACAAATTTTATTAATAAAAACAATATTGTTTAATATTTAAACAAAGTTTTCGGCAATGAATCAAACAATCTCAAAACAATTTATCAGAAGAATTCAATATTAAATTCAATATCGAAATTCGAAATATTTTTTTACTTAAATTTATATTTTACAATTAAAACCTTTTTAAAGTTTACGATCTAAATTTAAATCATTTTATCCAAAGAAATTAATATTTAAAATTTATAAAGAATTATTATTCTTCTAATTAGTTTATAATTTAAAAAATTTATTTTTAATTATTTTGACTTAAATTTATTTTAAAATATTCCGAGAAATCATCCGAAATATTTAATTCTGCCAAAAACACCTCAAAATAAGCATATGGAATTTGTATACCACATCAATCCACAACAAACATTCATTTAATATTTTATTTTACTTATATTTATTTAATTATTTATTTAATTAATTAATTTAATTATAATCTCACATTCCCCTCGTTTAAATGGCTTTTAAATGTTTTCAAAAAATAAATTCCTTCAATTAATTTCGGAGATATCTCTTTGGCTACAATAAATTCGACAACTATACTTTCTGATATTCCAATAATATAACACTTTAATTTAATATAACATTTTTCTAAACCACTAATCCCAAACTTGGGTAGTAAACTTTTATCAATCACAGTTATGTAACTAATAAACACTGACATTCATTATTATTAATAAAAATAGAAATTCTACATCTCCTATTTAATTTATCATATTTAATTATTTTATTAGTTAAATTATTATCATTAATTATTACACGAAAATATTCATCGAAATTTAAATTATCGCCCTTATTACATCCTAAATCATTTAATCGCCATTTGTCAACTCACAATTCACTATACATATTGGAATCTAACGAGCAATCACCATTTTTATTTAAATTTTTTATCATTCACAGCAAAGAAACAATCATTCATACATTTCTTAGGCAATTACTTAAATTTACTATAGAGCTCCCATCACATCCTCTTGTGGTGGAACATAACCGTTTGGACCTTGACTTTCATTTTTATCATCAATATGCTGAATAACTGCTATTTGTTCTAAATATTTTCGTTCTTTGATCAAAGTTCGAAGCACTGGTGACGTAAATGTCCTGATTTATAGCAAATATTGCATTAAACATTTCCACATTTTGATCTCTCATGCCCTTTCCTGTGGCAAGTCCAGCATTTTAAAATTTGTCTATTATTTCTCTGAAATCGAAAATCATTAAATCTTGGTTGGAATCTTTGATAAAAAAATCATGTGATCTCGAACTTCTCTTTTAATTAAAGCTTCACTTCTAATTGATTTTATATGAAAGTTCCTTGAATTTTTAATGGCATCTGCATATTTAATATTAGTTTTTACTTTTATTTATTTATTTATTTAAAATGATCAGCAGTCAAATCTATAAATATATTTCTTTGAATTTTTTCTGGAAAAATTTATAATAAAAAAACAAAAAAACCCTCTAGTAAAATAATTTGATAACTGATTAGTGATAATAGAATTACAAATTTCATATATTCATTAAGATGTTTATATAAATGTTTACCTAAATGTTTACCTAAATGTTTGCATAAATGTTTGCATAAATGTTTGCATAAATGTTTTCATAAAATGTTTGCATATAATGTTTGCATAAATGAAATAGAATAAGATTTTAAATAAATCGGTTAGATTTTGGAATATATATATATATATATAGTTTTCAATGTCTTTATTATTTCTAAAAGCTTCATGGCGGATATATTTTCTGAACCTAAACTACAGTTAGGATAGCGTCTTTCGGAAATGGTTGCAGGTGCAAAAAACATTTTCCATATTTCAAAATAAATTTCACTGTACAATTGAGGCACCTTTAATCAGACTCTCAATCTTTTCTATTTATATATCGTGATTATTAATATATTTATTAAATTATTACTTTTTGCATTTATTAATCATTTTTTATGATTTTCATTTTAGCATTAATATATTTTTTATTGATTTTTATTTTAATATTTTTTATTTTCAAATTTTTCATTTATTTATTCGATATTTACCGTTAAGTGACAATGAACTTTTATTGTATAATGCCCTTTTATCCCACCCGAGGCTCAATGATAATATTTGCACATAATGGATACCCCTCTGATGAAACTTATTACTCATTATCACTTTATGACAATAATCAGGAAGTGGCTTTTTCATCTCGAAATTATATCAGTATTCCTTATGACACAACCGGGACAACAGTTATTTTAATTGGCAAATTAATAAATTTAATTAATCCGAATTTAAATGTGACTAATATTTACAAAGAAATTACAATAATGTTCGGTATTTATTATTTTAATACTGTTATTATTATTATTATTAATTAATTAATTAATTAAATAATACAAATTAAATATTATAACTCTTTCCTTTTTAAGATTTTCTCTACTTTCTCCGCTGCTCGATTCGCCTTTCTTTTATTTCCTCTCGAATCCCGGGATTAAAATTGTCAGAATACCGGGATTCGTTACCAATTTTTAATTTATTTTATTTGCATAATGCGTAGCCAATTCGGTTTCATCCCCTGAGTTATTTTTAAATTCTTCTTCTTTTGCTAAGTTTCCGTATATTACATAACACGCGCACTAGAAAATCAACTACTTTCGGACCATGGTCATGAAGTATAACCGATTGATTCAGCAAAAATACAAGCTTGAATTGCTTAGCTTGAAGTGTCGAAAAAATTTACTATCAGCTTTGACGAATGGATTTCATTCAAGAACTGTCGATATTGGAAGCTAAATGTGCACATTCAAAATAAACTTTGGAATTTAGGACTGGTTCAATTGTGTGGATCTTTGCTGGCAGAAAGCTGCATCAAACTTATTCTTGATTTGTTCTGCGGTTCTTTGTGTGTTAATACCTAAATAAGATAGGATAAATAAATTAGAATAAATAAAATTAGTGCATCACCAATTGTAATGGATTTAAACAATAAATAGAGTGATGGAGTTTTCATCACTCAAATTTTAATACACTGCAAACTCAGGTAATGTATAATATTAAAAATATCGACGATAATGAAATTCAAAGTCGTGGTTGACAGGTCCACCGACAGGGGGGTGCAAATGCCCAGGGGCCTGGTGATATTTAAGGCCCGGGTTCGATTTGTTATGTATTTAAATATAACATTACTGACATTTATGTTGACTTCATTGCAATCAGTTTAAAATTCAAGTATCTGAATTCCATCAGAATAAATTGAACGAACATCAATAAGTAGTTAGATCAACATCGGTATCAATATTCAAAAATAAACTAAATAAAGTTTTGAGTTTTTTTAATGCTGGAATTAAAAACTGTTATATTTACTAACTTCGAAAACATCGATAATATTATAAACGATTTTGCATCAGCTAAATCCAGAAAATTTGTTTTTTGACTAGCCTAAATTTGAGAATTAAAGTCTGAGTAAAATAGTTGTTCTATGAATAGAATATTGTACGGTCGTATACATACTTTTATTATTACAAAATTTATTTTTTTCTATTTTTCTTATAAAGCCCAGTAATGTATTTGTCGGGGGTGGGGGGTTCGTTCAACCTCCCAGTTCATTGAATTATATCACTATCCGAGGAGCCACACTGTGGGTCCAACCCATAGAGGTTCATTAAATTATATCAAATTTAATTGTTTTTTACATTGAATTTCTCGCAAAGTCATGTTTCACTCCCGCTCTAGTCCTGTACCTGACCTCCAGTTCATTTTTGATAAATACATCACTGATAAAGCCTACAGATGAGATTGTTTAGGGGCCCATGAAATGCTCTGCCTAAGATCAATATTTATAATTTTTTTGTATTCCCTATAGTAGGTTGGCAAGATACTTACTATAAGGAATAAATATTAAAAAAATTACTATAAAATAAAATAATAACAACCACAAAATTTATGGGGGGATGAGGGGAGGGGGGTTAACTTTTCTTACCAATGAGTATAAAATTCCACTTAGATATCAGCAGTTCAAATTGAATGAATAGAAATAATTTTGAAGTAGTTTTACCAAAGAATGATTGATAATTCAACTCCGCTTATTAATTTCAGCTGGTCTATTATTTATTATTTATGGGTTAGGCTGCTTGAAAAGTATCTAGAAAATTAAAATATTCTGGAAAAATGTATAAGTCCTTGCCTATACTTTATCATAATTTTAAGGATTAAACTACAGGACCTTATATTGAATTATATATTGAATTATATATTGAATTATATATTGAATTATATATTGAATTATATATTGAATTATATATTGAATTATATATTGAATTATATATTGAATTATATATTGAATTATATATTGAATTATATATTGAATTATATATTGAATTATATATTGAATTATATATTGAATTATATATTGAATTATATATTGAATTATATATTGAATTATATATTGAATTATATATTGAATTATATATTGAATTATATATTGACTTATATATTGAATTATATATTGAATTATATATTGAATTATATATTGAATTATATATTGAATTATATATTGAATTATATATTGAATTATATATTGAATTATATATTGAATTATATATTGAATTATATATTGAATTATATATTGAATTATATATTGAATTATATATTGAATTATATATTGAATTATATATTGAATTATATATTGAATTATATATTGAATTATAAATTGAATTATATATTGAATTATATATTGAATTATATATTGAATTATATATTGAATTATATATTGAATTATATATTGAATTATATATTGAATTATATATTGAATTATATATTGAATTATATATTGAATTATATATTGAATTATATATTGAATTATATATTGAATTATATATTGAATTATATATTGAATTATATATTGAATTATATATTGAATTATATATTGAATTATATATTGAATTATATATTGAATTATAAATTGAATTATATATTGAATTATATATTGAATTATATATTGAATTATATATTGAATAATATATTGAATTATATATTGAATTATAAATTGAATTATATATTGAATTATATATTGAATTATAAATTGAATTATATATTGAATTATATATTGAATTATATATTGAATTATAAATTGAATTATATATTGAATTATATATTGAATTATATATTGAATTATAAATTGAATTATATATTGAATTATATATTGAATTATAAATTGAATTATATATTGAATTATAAATTGAATTATATATTGAATAATATATTGAATTATAAATTGAATTATAAATTGAATAATATATTGAATTATAAATTGAATTATATTTTGAATTATATATTGAATTATATATTGAATTATATATTGAATTATATATTGAATTATATATTGAATTATATATTGAATTATAAATTGAATTATACTTTGAATTATAAATTGAATTATAAATTGAATTATACATTGAATTATAAATTGAATTATATATTAAATTATACATTGAATATATATTAAAATATTTTTAGTTGAGTCAATTTGATTACGATTATTATTTGTTAACTTGTTTAAATATTTCCTATTTTTATTTAGTTATTGGTAATACGATTTCTAACTCGGAGAAGACTGTTAAACGGTCGAATATATAGAGTGATGTTATAATATGCCAATGTCACTTCACATCGTATATTATAGTCGCATAAAAAGGTACTGATATAGAGTATCAGTAGCATATTGATTACTATTAATCTATTAACTCTTACAGTACAACAAAGCCATGTAAAAGCCATCCACTATTTAAGATAAAAAAGTGATAAAAGGGTTTGAAGAATGCTGTCAATAAAGGGAAATGAGTGAAAAACATTATGGGTGTCATAGTGAATGTGACACAATTTATAAAGGATGAAGATCAATTTATCAACGAATTTATGAAATAGTTAAACATACATAACGATTTAATTTTAAGAAAGCGCCATTCAAACATTCGTTTTACAAAATATTTCAACAGTTTTTCTGTCATCATTAGGTAGAATATAATAACTATAGAAATTACAGATTTTTGAACAAATTTATTAATCATATTATATCGAATTATTATATTAATTATATCGAATTTTTATTAAAAATTATTAAATTAAATTTCAATATTTAAAAATTGTATATTTGATGCTAAAATTTTAAAATATAATTTTTTATTTGAATTATTATTTTTATAGAATAAAATATTTTTGTTAAAAATTTAATTTAATATCTTCATTAAATTTGTTCAAAAATCTATTATTTGACATGAAAATTGTCAAATAATATTTTAAAACAAATTTTTAAGTGGCGCTTTAGAACTTATGAAATATATTAACTTTATTAAAACAAATATAATATTCATTTTAACAAAACCCCATCAAAGAGCGATATTTGCAAGCTCGCACCAACACAATGAAAATTATTTACTGGAAGCGAGTAAATACAAAAATAAGATTTGATAAGCAGCGGTACTGACTGTATAAAATAAGTGGCACCCTTTGTAGTAAATACAATGAATTTTTAACCCCCTTATTATCCAAAATGAATATTAAAATACTTAATATTTTATTTTTTTCATGTATTATATATTGAAAATCAACTCGACCCTTAAAAAGTTTTTTTTTTCAAGTTGAGCCCCCCACCCAAACAAAATTCCTTAGTGCATGCCCGGATGGATGTATACAATTGACCAAAAAGAAATTAAGTATTACTAAGTACTGAGTACCAAGTGTCTTGAAATGAAATATTTAATAACAGAATAATATTATACAAATCTTATTTCATGATAATAGGAGAAAAATATATTATTTTAAATTTTAATAGACACAAATAGAGAAGTTATTATTTCTCCAAAAGATTTCACCTGTGCCGATTTGTCAGAAACTGAAGCTCGTTACAAACAGATTTCAAGTACGACTCTTATCTTCGAAGCCGAGATACATCATCTCAAGCTCCACCATTTTATCTGGACAGAATTCATCTATTTACTTCTTATTCCCCCTCTATACGCAATGTGTATTCTTATTTTTGAAATTAGGAAAAATAAATCATCATCATCTATTTTGGAACGCAGGAAAGCTACTAAATTCCGGGAACTTAATGATCTTGTAGAGGCGTCCTCAAAATTGGACACCAGCAAGAAAACGTTGGAATGTCAATTTGCAAAATTGAATCTTTATCCAGTGGATTCCAACGACTTTTGAAATGAAATGTAACTAATGTAGAGAATAAATCAGCTTGATTAAATTATTATATATTTTTGTTTTTTAGTCTTTTACCTGACAGCCAATCCAACTATCTAACCCAAATATCAAAACACTGTCAGGTGCAACTTTAAAGAGTAACTTTAAAAACTTCTTAAGGAAAAGACATTTTATTCCTAACATGTTTAAAATAGTTCCCCAGCATTTCATCGAATTCTGGAACAGAATTCCGGAAACAGTTACGTAAAAGCCTTATCAAACTTTCAAAAATCCATTTTTATTTCTTCAATGGAAGGTTTAAATGCACTTTTAGTTTTTTTGTCCAGTCCCTTTTCATTGGTTGTTTGATGACTATTCCAACATTGAATTAGCCAATGAAATTAATGGAATTTGAATTCGTTTGATGCTCGGATTTTTCTTGCTTTTTGGTTACGTAACTGCTGCCATAAGCTACACTTATTTTTCTGGGATTCTGAATGCAAAAATGGTCCTATAGAAAATATACCAGGATTTTTTTGACTATAGTGAGGGAGTCTCGATTGAACCTGGAAATTTCAATACAAAAGGCGGTCTTCAAAAAAAAAGCATGGTAACTTAAGGAAAAATTGGTAAATTAAGGTTCTAAATTTTTAAATTAAAGTAATAATTTTTAAATTAGTAAATTAAAGTAATAATTTTAAATAAGTAAATTTAAGTAAGAATTTTAAATTTATTAACAAAAGATTGAATAACCACCAAACTTTTGAGAAACATAATATTTTAATGAAAATTTTATTGATAATAATTTTTTAAGATAATTTTAATGGAAAGTTTAATAATAATGATAATAATAATAATAATAATAATAATAATAATAATAATAATAATAATAATAATAATAATAATAGCAATAATAATAGTAATAATAAAAATAATAATAATAATAATAATAATAATAATAATAATAATAATAATAGTATTTCAACCAAATACTTGACAACACATAAAACTTAATTATACTTATACATCTAAAAAGAAAAAGACAAAAGTAAAGATTTAAAATGTATTCATCAAGTATTTGCATATAATAAGCTCTTCTTAATTCTGCCAGTAAAATATTAACAATTTCATTCTTCTTATAAGCTTAACAACATCTACACCTAAATAACCAAGGTTATTTCATCGGGTTCATACCGACCTTGCAATCTTCTTGGCATTTAAATCTTGATTCTTCTACATATTCGTAATGCATTCGTATAAGTTCCTCTATATTGATTCCAGTTAATAACATGGTAATAATTCTAATAATAATTCAGGAGCACAATATGAAAGTCGATTCTTTATATTCGGGAACATTTCTTCCATCTTTGATAATATTGTTTGGAATATATGCGCTAGCTTCTCGTCATTCATTATTTATTGAATTAATGTTTTTGTAGATAATCAATTGATTTAAACACAACTAATTAAATTAACTTAATAAATATTCCAATATTTCTTCATTTGTTGTAATATTTATAGTCAATGATTTAATGAAATTCTGAATTTCCTGAATTTGATTAAAATAATCAAAAGTTTTAATTCCTAATATAACCGCTTTGCCGCTTGAAAAGCATTGACACAGAGAGTTATACTTGAGAATTCGGAAAGATGGAAATATTTCAGGTTCGTAGTAACTATCGGTTCTCATTGACAATGTATTTAAATCAACGCAAGTACCAATATCTAAAGTTAATGTAATTGATTGTATTCGCAATTCTTGAATCTGATGTTTGAGATCACCTTCTTGTAAAGGTTTGTTACATCCCATTACCTGCATTTCTCACTCTTGAAAAACAAAATTATATATTTTCCTGATGTTTTCCTGATGGGAACTTCATTTCATTTACTAAGCATCTTCTTCTATAATTGATATTTCTTATCATTTTTGTAATTATTCAAATTATAAACAAATTAAATAAAATAATTTAATTAAAATAGAACTAAGAAATGATGCAGTATATCAAATTGCAGAACCTAGTGGAAGTGGGAAAACTTTATTTGTATGTAATTTATTACAATGAAGCATGTTTAAATAAAAATTTAAAAATATATATTGGCATCGAGGTGCAGATGAAAAGCATGGATTGACTCAAAATAGTTTCTGTAAATTATAAATGACAATAATTAAAGGATTTGTAGAGAACGCCAAGGTGATGTTATTATTATCGATTATTTGTATCAGAAAGCAAATAATGAAAAGGATTTTAATAATTTATTTACAAAAATCAGTAGACATTGTGAAGTTACAGTAATTTTCATAACACAAAATCTTTTTCATCAAGGTGGAAGTCATAGAACACGTAATTTAAATGTTCAATATTTGATTATTTTCAAAAATCCTAGAGATCAAACAATAATTGATTTTTTTGCAAGACAAGCTTATCCTAAAAATAGAAAATATTTAATATATTCATTTTAAGAATCGACAAAAATTCCTTTTGGATATTTATTTTTTGATTTTACGCGTATTAGAACAGATATTTTTAATATAAACGGTGTTGCGATTTATAAACAAAACTGAAAACAATTAAAATTTAATTAATCATGACAATTAAAAAAGTAATTGTTAAAGGTTTTCCAATGGTTTACAAAAAGTAAAATAAAAATACTAAAAATAAGAAACAAACCAAGACATGGATCAAATTAAAAACAATCCGTCGCATAAATTAATGGTAAAAATAAAATTTGAACGAAGTTTACCTTATTTTATTGCTTGAATAAAGGCATCAAATTCAATATGAATATCAATTTTACAGTCTTTTAAATCATTTTTTATTGATGATTTACCTGAAGTTATTATAAATAGTGTCAGTAGTAATGTAAATATTACTAAAGCAAAAAGATTAGTATTGCAAAGACATAAAAGATCACTTTTTTTTGTGATCTTTTAATCCGGTGTTATACAAAAGTGCTATTCCTCACCGAGTGTTGTAATAAGCATTTTATAGTCACCAAGCCGAGTGTTGAATTTATTGTCAGTGTCAAGTGAAAGTTTATCTGTGATTATCAATAAAGATTTCTGTTGTCAAGTGTTATTTGTGAATCGTATAAAGACACGCTTGGAGTCAGAGTAACATTTAAAATTATCACCAACTCAATAACCCAACAAATTTAAATACAGGATAACGATAAAATACTCAAAATTAATACATAAAATTATTCATAGGCATTTTTAATTTTCTAAATAGCTTTAATTATAGCTCCATTTATCTTGATTCCTTGAATAAGTATCTGAATTTTTGATTTTTTATCTTCAACTATCTTAATTTTACAATCTTTTTCACAGTTAATAAATGAAAATATTTCGTTAAAATACATGTATTTATTAATTAATTAAAGAATCTTCCTAAGATTTTTTTCTATCTTCATCGCCAATATTTCCAATTTGAATACTGAATCGATAGGCTTTTAAATTAATTTGTTCCTACAAAAATCAATAATTAACTTTAAATAATTAAATAAAATGAATAAGTAATCGGATATTTCATATAGTACATATTATATTGAAGGTGATTTACATGTCATACCAATAACTGGCGTACTATTATCTTCCAATAAAATGCTATTTATATTAAACATTTTTTAAAATTTAGTTAATTAATTTTTTTCATTTATATATAATAAAAAATTTTGATTGGACTCATGATAATAATAATAATAATAATAGCAATAATAATCGTAATAATAAAAATAATAATAATAATAATAATAATAATAGTATTTCAACCAAATACTTTACAACACATAAAACTTAACTATACTAATACATCTAAAAAGAAAAAGACAAAAGTAAAGATTTAGTACATTTATTAAAATTTTAGATTATAATTTTTTATAAAATTTTTATTATATTTTTTATTTTATAAGAAAACTTTATCATAATTATTATTCATCGAAAGATCACAATGATTGTCATTCAGTAATGGAATATTATTATAGAAAGAAATATTACGATAAATTTTGTTTCGTATGTTCAATATTCAAAACTAGTGACCCCGTTACATATAAAAGTTTTTATAATAAACATAAACAACATTTAGATAAGTTTTCTTTAAATAAAAATGAAGTTTTTAAAAGACTATCGACCATTGAAATAAATACTCCTAATAAAAATATTAAATTAGATTTTGTTGAATCCCAGGACGGATTAGATGTTGTTTAATCCAAATATGGATTAGACTTTGATGAATACAGGAACAGTTTACTATTATATAATATACAAATAGGAGGAAATTTACCAATTGTAGTAAGAGATTTAAGAGGCACACACCAAATATTAAGTATTGACACTAGCGACTTAAATATTAAAAAAATAATATTTCCCGAATCATTAATAGATAAATTAAGGGATATTATAAATGAATTAGGATACGTCAAAATTCAATTCGGAATAACAATCGAATTTGAAAAAGACGGAGAAATTAAAATTAACAATGTATCAAATAACGCAAAACCCTTAACTGACACATTTTTCGATGAAGAAATTAGGGCATTAATGAAAAAATCTTAATTATAACTGAGTTAGGAAGTAGCAGTATGTAGATAGTGCACCGCTGAATCACATACCCCCTTTGGGGAAATTTTTTAAATTCTTTTCAAGGTCAAATAGGTCAAAGTCAAATTTTTTAATGTAAAGTTCAATTTTTTTTAATTTGAAATTCAAGAGTTCCCGCCAAGAGATATATTATTTGAAAATAAAGGTCTTTGAAAAACAGGGATTATTATTACTATATATATTGCGAGTTTATACGACAAAATATTCTGTCCCTCTATGGGTATTGCTCAGAAGGGTACTGGTCACGCTCAACAACTCGCAAAAGTATGCTAATTATTATTATTTTCAAAAATATTATTATTATTATTATTATTATTATTATTATTATTATTATTATTATTATTATTATTATTATTATTATTAATATTATTATTACAAGCATTATTATTATTATTATTAGCATGGTAAATAACTAAATTATGGTCTAAATTTTTAAATTAAAGTAAATTAAGGTTTTAAATTTTTAAATAATTAAATTAACAAAAGATTGAATAAACATTAACTTTTTTGAGAAATGAAATTTTTAATGGAAATTTTAATGAAATAATAATAATAATAATAATAAAACAATAAAATAATAATTTAAGCCTTTTGCTGCAAATAATTTATTTAATGAAAATATTTTCGACTATAAAATAGTCCTTGTCAATCTCCTGGAATTTAGCAATGTTCTTCCCGAAAATAACTTTCAATCTTTCTTTTATTTCCTTTCTCTTAATTCTCATTGGTTTTTTTAATTTATTATATTTTTTTATTGTTAATTTCTTTATATATTGTCAGTTATTCTCAAGGTCAATGACAACAGATCAAATTCATGATTTCATTGATTTCTTCTTTAGTGTTGATCTTTGGCTGTCTGTTTATGATGAGAATTGCTTCTTTGAATCTGACATTTTTCTTTTGGATGTTTCCATTAGCTATGATTTCGATTGAAATATTTTTTTCTTTCCTCTGTTGGCTGACACTGCCAAAGATGTCTGCCCAACGAGGATGTTCTACCAGGATCCAGGTGTTATTTAACTCTTTGGTTCAAGGTCCTGAGTGTACTTCCAATGTAGTTTTCATTGCATACATTGCACGTGACGCAATAGACGATGTTTTTTTCCTAAAGCACATATCTTTCAGTGCCTGGCAATTTTTCATTGTGCAATTGTTTTCTCTATTTATGTTGCCAGCTAGAGCCCTTCTCAGTGTCCAAGATTTATGTGCTATCCGAATTGGAAGACTGGTACATTTAAATTCTTTCAGGATCTTGAAGTCGAGTATGTCACTGATGAATGGGATATTCATATAGAAATATTTCTGATTCTTTTGTGTTAATTCTCTAGATCTTTTAGGGTAGAATTCATTCTTTCAATGTCCTCACCTCGGTATCCGTTTCTATGTAGGATTTTATTGAAATTTGATTGTTCTTTAAAGTTTTCGTTTTTTTCCCGTGCTTCGATTGGCTATTTTTCGTTTCTCGTTTCTTATGACATGTACTTTCTGTAAGTATGGAAGCGCTAATCTTTGGTGCATAAATATTTCTTTGCGAGCTGGTTTTCTGTAGAACCCGTATGTTGAAGTATTTGCTTCTATTTTAGTTCTCAAATCCAATAAATTGAGGGATCCATCTTCTTCCGGATATTCGATTTCGAACTTAATATCTCGGTGAGCCGCATTGAATGTATGAAATATTTCCTCTGCTTCTTTTCTGCCTTTGGTCGTGATGAAGATATCATCTACATATCTTGCGTAGAAACCGATGGGTTGTATGGTCCTCAGTGTCTGTCGTTCGAGGTTATCCAATAAGATGATTGCTAGCAGTCCTGATATGCTAGAACCCATATGCAGACCTTTAACTTGTTTATAGATATTTTGTTCAAAGGTAAAATATGTGTTCTCGAGGATAACAGTAAGTAGTTTGGTGATATTCCCGATATTCATTTCCTTTATTAACAAATTGCTTTCTCTTAATTTCTTTTCTAAACATTGAATAGCCTCTTTTGGTTCGATAAATGTGTATAGTGATACGACATCAAGACTGAATGGGTATTTGAATGCTCTATGAGAAGTTATATTATTATTTAATCTTTTCATGAAGCAGTCGCTGATTAGAAGATGGTGTGGTATCATGTCCAATAAAGGTTTCAGGATCTTTGCAAGGAGTCAACTTGTTTTAGTTGTTGGTCCATTTTTGTTGGACACTATAGGTCTAATTTTGATACCAGGACTCTCTTTGAGTTTTAATTAGGTGGTAGAAGTTGGGAAGATCAGACTTTTTTGTGACGAAGTTGTTGGTTATTCTGTTGTTGAGCTTCATTTGCAAAGCTATGGCTTTCAATACTTTGTTGATATTCATTTCGATGGTGTTTGGTGACATGCGGCTGACTTTCTTGTATGTTTTGATGTTGCCGAGGTGTTCGTAACCAGCTTCACAGTAACGATTCTTCTCTATAATGCAAAATTCTCCCCCCTTGTCACTTGACAAGTAAACGTATGGTTTCCTTTTAAGGGATTTTAATATTGCTTGTTCATCTTTCGTTAGTGTTTGAGAGATATTGTTTTCTTTTTTCCTTCTCAACTATCTCCATGATTTTGTGACAGACCTTTCAGAGTGTTGAATCTCACTCTGCATCAGGATTTGGTTGAAAGAGTTTATCTGTGTTTATGTATACCGGGAGCCTTTCTTCGCTATTTTCATTTCCATGAGGTATTGTAGTGTTCCATTTGATCTGGTACGCAATGCGACAAAGAGCTGTTTTGAAATTGAGGATGGCTGCTTACATTTATTTCTCTGTTTATACTGAACTTTGGTCCCAGTGAAAGTAATCCTTTTTCACCTTCGGATAGACAATTTGTGAGGTTGGTATCCAATTCTTTGTTCACTGCAATGCTTTACGTTTCTGTCCAGTGTTTCATTGTTCGTAACAGGGTCTGCTTTGAGCTCCTTTTTTCTCAAAAGGTGTTTGATTCTTTTGTCAAATCGCAGGGAATAATGTGCTTCTGCTGTCATGAAATATTGTCTTTGTACCTCGTAGATCAATTCTTTTTGGTGGTTATTCAAATACGTTTTCCAAATATTTTCTTGATTCTTTTGTTTCCGATGAGTTTCTCCATACATACTTCTAATTAAATTTGTTAAAATATACTCTTTGATGTTTTTATTTCTCTTGATGTTTTGATCTTTGTTGAGAATCTGAGGTAAGTGGATGTTGTCAATTGTTGTAGGATAGATCTTTGTTTCTTTACATCGGCGAAGGAAATTTATTTATTACCAAAAAAACTTTTTGGCAGAAAAGAAGCAGAGGAAATAATTCATACATTCTCTAATTAGCTATTTCTGTTGATCCGGCTGTTTGGATAATTGCCCTCTGAATTCCCCATTTATTTATCCTTACAAATTGTCACGCTTGTGTCTTCTTCATCGCTCGGGTTCTCCATTGGCTCGAGCTTCCCATTAGCTCGGGTTTCACATTAGCCAATTAATTAATTAATTAATATTTTCCTTTTTTCATATTTGCCTGTTTTAAGACCTTTTCTAAACATTTTCTAACAAATTCTTGCTCACTGTCTTTTTCACCACCCCCTAACTTTTATCTTTATTACACTTCCTCAGGTTTGAGCATTTTTCTATTTCGTGTCTGATTGGGTGCTGTTTTTATCATATCTTTCTTTGCCATTACTTCTCTGCTTGACCGCCATTCTTTTTCGTTCGATTTCGGTTTTCTTTTTATTAGGAACTATTCAATTTGATATAACTTAATAATTTACTTTTAAAACCTCAACAATACTTTGAAAATAAAATAATAATAAGAACTTTGCAAATTATGATGATGATAATAATAATAATAATAATAATAATAATAATAATAATAATAATAATAATAATAATAATAATAATAATAATAATAATAATAATAATAATAATAATTATAAGAAGATTTACAAAATTTATTTACAAAATTAATATTATCCAAACAACTATAACCATTTTAATAGTTACAGACATTGTTTCATTCTTGTTCTCAAAGTTTAGAATAGGGATTTAAATTAATTTTTAAAATAATATAATTTAATATCATAAATATTAATAACATTTAATTACAAGTAAAGTTTCACAATAAACTAAAAGAATTTTTCTTCTTTTTTAATAATCTAATATAAATCTCTTTCCTATTTCGGTCTTTTTTTTAATTAAATAAATTATCATCCAATAAAATTAATTTAATATATTAAAATATCAACTCTATATCTTTATTAGCGTAATCAAACGATCTGTTAAAGAATGCTTGAAAAAAGAAATGCCAAAAATTTGTGTCAAATAGAAAAAGCAGATCAAAGGTGAACAAAAGGATATCCGATATAAGTCTGAATTAAGCCAATCATTTCTTTATCAGAAATATTATTATCAAAATATTATATATAATCATCATATTATTATCTATAATTATTTCGATTCAGAGCTATATTTATAAAGATTAAGTTTATCATATTTATCCTGAAGCAAGGTCGAACCATCTAATGGCCGGGCGCATTGACGCATGAGGTCGTTCAGATTCCTGAATTTAGTAGCTTTTCTTCGGTTAATAAGAGATATCACCGCTTTATGTTTCTTCAATTCGATAACAACAAAAAACATTCCAAAAATAGGCAGAGCAAAAGTAACGTACAAAATTTCCAACCACGTTATATGGGAAAACAAAAGGAAATGTATCTCAGCATAAAAGATAAGACTGCTTCCTGAAAATTGATGATAATGGACTTCTGTGGACGCTAAATCGGCACAAGTGAAGTCCTTATCCGTAATGATGATTTCCTTTTGCGTTTCTGTTAAAAAAGAGATAAAATATGAAAATTGTGATTAATAGAAAATTTTAAATAATTATTTTCACATGTCAATAGCAAACCTTTTAATATTTTATGAAAGCTGGTCGCATTGAAATGTTTACATATCTTTTAGATTTTTGAATTGGTAGCATTTTAATTAATGCTGGTTCTTCTACAAAGTCTTGCATGTTTTTCTCTCATTTCAAGTGTTGAAGTATATGATAAAAAAAGACGCATATGATTATATTTCTATCTTGTATAAGTAACTCAGTTTAGCTTGCCCATTTGAAACTATTTCAATGTTTTATTGTTTCCCCAGTTTTTTTTAAATATTTTTTACCATCAGAAATACCACGTAAATATTTTGTAATACTTTTAATTTGTTGATTGTTTATTATTAAACCTTTTCCATCATATGGTTCAAGAAATATTACAGAGACACTGGGCCTTGCCTGGTTTCGAGGATCAAAAATTATTCCATTGTCTGGTGTTTGAGATTCTATAAATTTTGTTTCTGCTGCTATTTTATTTCGAGATTCATCAGGTAATCGTGATTCTTTGTTATTCCTGCAGTTGGTAATAATGGTAATAAAGCTGCTAAAAGATGAATTCTTCCTTCATGGGATCTGGTGTTTCAATTCTTTGATTTTTTCTTTTAAAATGTATGCTTTTATACCATTACAACTTATTGTTTTTGGTTTATCATTTTCAACGATTGATTTTATTTTATTTGTGAATTCTTCATCAACATCTTTTATCATCATTCTCTTCATCATTCAAATCATTTAGTTTATAAGTAAATGGTTTTGTGCTGCATATTGTTTTGATGATAAATATTTATTTTGATCATGAATGAGTAATTCCCTTTTCAAATTTATTTATCCATTTAACCCAGATGTTGCCAAAACTATTTTATTCAAAAAAAAACAAAACTTCTTGCACTATCATAGAACTAAATACCGCAGTGTATACAAAATCAAGAATAAACAAAGAAGTTAACTGGTCAAGACTTGTAATTGTGATGTGCTAAACACATTCTTATTATAGATATCTCTAAATAACTAGCGTATGCTTAATAAAAAAATATATAAGGAGCGTTCTTTTAAAAGGACGGTGGCAACATTTGGGTTAAATAATCTAACTCTGTTTCCTACATTAAATTTTTGTTTTTCAATCAAATCATCATTAGCATTATTTATTTTCATGTGTAATTTCTTGGATTAAATAAGGATTATTATTTTCTTTTGTTGAAGTTATTTTTATCATTCTCTGAACTTTATTATTATAAAAATTCATCAAATCTGGTAAAATATCAATCCAAATTCTATTTCGTCGTTCTGTAAATTTTTTGTACATTAAACTTTTAAGTGTTCTGTTGAATCTTTCAATAATTGGATTGCGTGATGGAACTTGTGATCTTTCATCTGATTGGTTGTAAGCATATCTAGTATACAAATTTATAATTGTTGGTATATATTTATAATTTTTATTATTTTTCGAATTTACTGTTTCAATTAAATCTGTTGACCAAATATCATCCTTATTAGAAACTTTAATTTTTAAATATTTTTTATTATTTCTATATTATTTTTTGCAAAAACCTTAGATTCATTATCATTATAGGTTTTACTAGCCACTTTGCTTCCTCCAACTATGACGATCAGGTTCTGCCCGCCTTTCAGGATCCGACTTTTCCACAGGCTTTCCGAGTGTCCTCCGCCAAGGACGATCTTTTCTTTCATTACAGTTTGGCAATTGATCTTGAAAAACTTTCTCCGAATGTTGGATCTTGAATTTCATTAAGGCCTTGAATTAAATCAATGGCAGCTTTTTGTCGAGATCTTATATCCTTAGTATGGTATGCAATATCATGATTTAAAGCTACTTCATCAACGCGATTTATTGGTTTTTCTCCTGGTTTTGGAATATTATTTTCATAAAGTCTTACAACTAATCTAGTTCCTGACAGAACATCTCTCAAGTTTCCAAGAAAGTCGGACTATATTTTAAGAAATCATCAAAGCTGATTAAACCTTTCAGCCCCACCAAAGTTTAGTCTCAAACAATCCCCATATTCTAATCATAAAAAACTTAGGAAACGTGTTGCGGATTGCCCATTTATTCCTCATAGTTTTTACCATTGAGATCGGTCATTACCTGAGTTCCTTCATTAAAGTTTTCTAGTAAAGTGGTAGATAAAGAAATTTCTCGAAATTCGAAGGTGTTGCATTTGCTAAGTTCATAAAATAATAAGCTTTAAATTCTTGAATCAAATTATTTTTTCTACTACTGTCTTCTCACCCGTTGTGTTTTATGATCCGAATTATCTTTTTTAATCTTAATTTTTCGTGTATTGAATTAATTTTAATATACAAGGTGGCCAGTCTCATACATCATAATCAATTTAATACTTGTAATGCGCCTTATTAAAACTCGCTCTCAAAGGCGATTTCAACGATGTTTTAAGCGCACTACCGAAAAAACGAAAGATTCGAAACATCGAAAGTTTCTAAGGTTTGAAAGAGGTCCAAAAAAAATTCAAACAATTGAGGGATCAATCCCATGTTTTTGAAAATACTTGTGGCGATGCTTCCCGGTTTGCCATCGCACCCGGTTCAATAAATTATATTTTCATATTAATTTTTTTATTAAGAAATACAAATACAGACACAATATATTAATACACACAAGTAGATGGTTAGGGACCAGCTAACTCAAGGGCCCACTAACTCCTGCATAAATTATTTTTAAATTACGCAGGTCAATTGAAATTTTATAATTTTTTACGATTTTCAATATTTTTTCTCGAAGTTTTTTTAGAGTTTTTATGTAAGTCAACTCAAAAATTATGTAAATCAAAGTCAATATTTTTCAAGTTCAAGTTCAAATTTATTTTCAAGGTCAAGACCAATGTCTTTTTTTCAAGGTCAAAGTCATTTTTTTTCAAGGTCATATTAAAAAAATTACTTTTTTTGTGAGATCCCGACCATGGTTTTAATATTTGACAGCTTATTTTAAGGGATTTTCAAAGGACTATACGTACGCAGGTGATATTATTATTATTACTTTCAAAGTTCTTCTTTTTCTTCTTCTTCTTCTTATTATTATTATTATTAATTATTATTAAATAGTCTTTATGACAAAGTATTAAACTTAATTAAAAATAATAATTTAAACAATAAAAACATGTCATTGTCTACATCTTTCCTATTAAATAAATAACAACAAAGTATTTATTTAATATATTTATTAAACATCAAAATTTTATACAATAAGCATGTCAAACAGTGTTAACCACATGTCTGTGTCAATGGATTTTGTAACATAGTTTTATTTTACTCAATTGGTCTCCCCATTATGTGAAGTTTTAATATCAACAAAACCGGATAATAGAAGCTCTTAAGGTCGAACACAAATATATTACCAGGTTTCATATATATATAGCTATCCAATGTTCTCCATCAAGATGAGACGAATGAGTATTTTCGATTATGGTTGATTATTATGGATTTTGTTATTAACATCCAAAATAAAATCATTTTATTGGCCAATATCTGATTGGTTCAAATTTGTTTAAAAAAATGATTATTCCTTACATATCATTTTTTCAATATGTACAAAATACCAAGAGCTACAGCAATGATGAGTTAATTCGATAATTATCGTAAATTTTAAATTTGTTATTGTCATTTTATAATTAATTTTCCAGATGAATATTTTTAGTTTTCATTCTAGAATTGTACAAATTATATTACCCTGAACTTCAAATGATTCTGAAAGATAAACTAAAAGATATAATTCCGAATTTGGATTACTATGCTACCAAGATATAGATATTCGATCTCTTCCGTATATTCTTGTAGGATGTCAAAATTAATAGAATGCAGTTCGAAATGGAAACCGAAGTACCCTGTAACAAAAGGTGCCCTTACTGTGCTGATAGATATGGAATGGGCTCTAGTGAAGGCTCTTAGAACATATCACTTTAGCAGAATTGTAGATTGATTTTGTTAAAAAAAAGTTTTTATTATTATATAGGTGAATACAAAATAATAATAATAATATCACCTGCATGCGTATAGCCTCTGAAAATCCCTTAAAATTTGCTATCAAATATTAAAATCCATGGTCTGGATCTCACAAAAAAAAGTAATTTTTAAAATATGACCTTGAAGAAAAAAATGACCTTGACCAATAAATTTAACCTTGACCTTTGAATTTGACTTTGACTTTTAAATTGGACCTTGCCCTATTTATTTGAACTTGAATGAGTCACCAATGGCCTTGAAAAAAAAATAATAATATTAATAATAATAATATTTTGAGTTGTTGAGTGTGAGAAGTAACTTGTAAACAGTATGATAGCATAAAACGTTGGAGAAAAAACCTTGAAAACCCTTGAAAATCGTAAAAATTTATAAAATTTCAGTTGACCTACATAATATTTGAGTTGAACAACATGATTTTTTTTCCAAGGGGTATGTGAGTTAGTGAGTTATACTCAAACACACTTTATTTTATAATATATAAAATTGTTGTTTTATTAAAGCAGAAACATTGAAGTTAGTTTATTAAAAATAGTTTTACTTGGGATTTGAAATGTGTTTGTTATTAATGTTTGTTGAATAGATTCTCACTGAGTTATCTAGGCTGTGGATTTTTCTCATTTTTTACGCTCTAAATTTTTATTAGTTTTAATAATAACTGATAATAATAAAATTATAAAAAAATAATAATTAAAATAATATAGAAATTTTAGGAAATATGCTTTCAAAAAATGGGAATAATACTAATAATAGTAATAATAATAATAATGATAATAATAATAATAATAATAATAATAATAATAATAATAATAATAATAATAATAATAATAATAATAATAATAATAATAATAATAATAATAATAATGTTAAGTGTTTTCAGCTGAGAATTAAATATTTCAATGATTTTTTAAGATTTATTTTAAATGATAAATAATTGACGATTAAACTAATTTTTAAAATAATTATTAAATTGAAATTTTTAAATAAATATATTTTAGATATTGAAATTTTAATAAATGTTTTTGAAAATATTTTATTCAACGCTGAAAATTTGTTTGGAAATTTTACAATATTTCATTAAATAAATACTTGGAATTATGACGTTAACATTTGAACCGGATTTAAAAAATAATTTAGAAGATGTGTTAGCAGCTACTAATAAATAATAATAATAATAATAATAATAATAATAATAATAATAATAATAATAATAATAATAATAATAATAATAATAATAATAATAATAATAATAATAATAATAATAATAATAATAATAATAATAATAATAATAATAATAATAATAATAATAATAATAATAATAATAATAACAATAATAATAAAAATAAATACCGAACATTATTGTAATTTCTTTGTAAATATTAGTCACATTTAAATTCGGATTAATTAAATTTAGCAATTTTCCAACTAATATAATTTGTGACCCAACTATTTCATATGGGATTTTTATAAAATCTTTAGATGAAAAAGACACTTCTTCATTATTGTTAAATAGTGATAATTTATAATAGGTTTCATCAGGGGGGTATCCATTATGTGCAAACATTAACATTGAACCTGGAGTCGGATAAAAGGGCATCATGCAATAATAGTTCATCACCACTAAAAAATAACAAATGCCAATTCAAATTAATTTTAAAATAATTGAAAATGCATGTTATTATAATCATACAAAAATAAAAAATTATAATGAATGAAAAATGGAAAATAACGGAAACAGAGCAGAGTGAGTTTTGTGGAAATAAATATAATTATTATTTTTATTAGTATTGAGTAATGATTTCTCAGTAGCAGCATTAAATAATTGATAAACGATTAAATTATAATTAAGGCATTTTTCTGGGAATAATATATTTAAGAAAATTCTTTCATTTTATTAAATATATATTTGGCAGAAAACTGCTTAAATTATGATTTAATATTATTATTATTATTATTATTATTAATATTAAAATTTCGGAAAATGGTGTTCTTTTATTTATGAAAAAATTGCCATTGTTAATTAATAGTTTATATAATTATTATTATTATTATTATTATTATTATTATTATTATTATTATTATTATTATTATTATTATTATTATTATTATTATTATTATTATTATTATTATCATCATTATTAATTTTATTATTATCATCATCATCACTTCTCTTTTCATTAGTCCAATTATCTGCTGCCATTCATATATAAAATATTTAAATGAAGAAGAAAAACAGTTGAACAATCATGCGAATTCCTTTTTTAATATATAAATTCTTGTTTTTCCATACTAACTTTGTAGAATGTCAAAATATTATTGAATGCGGATTGAAGGCAATAAAATCCTTCAAAAGCTGTTTTGTCATTATAAATAATTCGTGCTACTTGCCCCAGAATTCTTTATTTTCTACTGAGGGATCAAAGCAAACAATTTATGAAAAGCAAGCAAAAAACATTTTATTATTTAGATTGATGTCGGGAAGTGGAGTAAGTGGTTCTGAATATTTCACTGGTTTTGGTGGTACCAATCAAAGGTTGACTGAAGCTGCCACAAGTTATTTGAAGAATTTTAGAAGCGTACTTATAGAGGAGTGGAGCACCATTCAACCGGTAACCATGAATATCAGGGCTTCGGATTACACTAATCAAATATATGCTATGTTCATATTTAATGTGCAAGTTACAGATTCTGTGACCTCGTGGTTCAACAAGAACAATTTGATATACTCTTTTCCATGGGATGTGAGCTATTTAAAGTCTCTAACATACATCTATTTTGAAATTGGGAACAAAGTTAATGGCCGATCATTTTACATGAATATTAAAAATGTCGGAGGATGCCCAGCGGATGCCGGAATATTCGGAGTATATAAGGCGCCTGGATATTGCTCATATGAAATGTTCTGGCAAAATGGAACCGCCTATGCAAGTCCACAAATTCTAACAAATATCCTAAATCAAACTAATTGGAATAGTTATAGAAAGGAGTTAAAATATTTGGAGATTTCTGCATCGTATAATTCAAGCTTATCTTTTTATTCTTCTCTTTGACGCTCTACTGGTTGTCTTTATCACAGATTTTAATCACAAATTATGTTCATGCAATTTATTTAATTTTTATGATTTTGTTTAAATAAATAAAAATAATAAAATAATTTATTTTTAATGAGATAATATTAATTTTAATAATATTATCATATTTACTTATTTACAATTTACCTGATTGGATTGGGGCCCCACTATTTATTATTTCTGAATGATATTCTTTCTTTTTGTATCCTTATTAAACTAAAATGTCCTGCAATGTTTTTATTATTCAGGAAATTACCCAAAGCCACCATATTATGAATGACAAGTTCATTTATGTCAATTGCCATTTTTGATTGTTTCAAATGAACACTGAGAGTCTCACCGACGACTTATTGAGAAACTTTATTTAGTTTATTAAATTTAAGATTTACTACCGCTATAGTAAAGTCAAATTTAAAAGTTAGTTTACTTGTAAATTGTTCAAGTTTAGTTTGGGAAACAGTTTTTCATTTTGTCTCTGTTGTTGGAAACAAATTGCCAATCGAAATTGACATTTCTAAAGAGTTTAACCGTTTAGGTGGCAAAGTCTTTATAATAAGTTTGCCATAGTAATAACTCTGACCCTGCAATTCATCAATTGCCCTAAAACCTCACAATATCACACTAGCGCCGCGGTTCTCTAAGTGGGGTCCGCGACGAACTAACGCATATTTATTTTTTTAAATCATTTAAAAAAAAACATCAAAAAATAATTTAATCATTTCTGTTATTAAAAATCAATTCAACATTAGCCCCCTTACGGGGTGAAACTGCGTTTTGTGTCTCCAATATTTTGCGTGCATGTTGAGGTTGTATGCTAATTTGTGACGTCATTGTTTTAAATTGTAACGTTGTCACCTCGACTCGGTCCAACCTCGAGGGTTTATATAGCAGGCCTGTCTGCTTATTCTTTGCCTTTAATTGTATTTTCTCCGAGTGAACGACGCATCACATTTAGTATTTTATTTTCTTGTAAACAGTTTGTGGTATATTAAACATTAACTTTTGCTGTATAATTTTATAAATTTATAATTTTATTTTATTTTATCGATTTTTTAAGATTTAAGATGCCCACCAAAAAGAAAATGAGATATGACATTTCATATTTACAATATGGGTTTACTGTAATAAATTCGAAAGGTGAAGAGAAACCACAGTGTGTCTTGTGTTCTGAGGTAAAAGTTAAAGAGACCCTTAGAATCGAAGCATCCCAGCTCAATGACCAAAGATGTCGACTTCTTTAAGCGCCAAGCCGAACGACTGCACAACTCCAGGTGACTAGCGTATATATTTAGCAAAACCATTAAGATAGACTAGAAATCTTAATATTAAAATATATAAGATACAACTGTTAAGGTATCAATTTGTCTATGACAACAATATTTTGCATAACCACTTAACGGGTTAATGAAAATAGTTAAGAAAATTTAAATGAAAAGAATATTGTTCGGTTGTCATCAATTTTTAAATCTAGTGACATCATATGAGAATACATTAGATCATATAGGAACACATTAGAACACATAGGAACACATTATAACATATTAGATCATATAAGAACACATTAGATCATATAAGAACACATTAGAACACATTAGAACATATTAGATTCTAATAGGTTCTAATGTGTTCTTCTATGTCAGGGCTGGGGAACCTTTTCATTTCAAAAGGCCACATTCACTTATCTGATTTAACATAAGGCCGCAGTAAATAAAACGTTAACCCCCTATAAACTATTTATTTTAATTCACATTATAAATTAGCCAAAACGCAATTTAAAATAATCTTTTATGAAAAAAATATATATTTAAAAAATATATATTTTAATAAGGAAACGGAATTATGCAATTTGAAATTGCAAAGACATAATTTAAATAATTAAATGTATTCATATTATTTTATTTAATAAATACACCTATCCCCCGATTTACACGGTACTTGTTTTACACGTTTTCGCTTTTAAACGGTTTTCCAAATAATTTTTTTTTGTTTTTATCGCACTCTACTAAATGCTACTGTGTTTGAACACGTGCGCTGTGTACACATCTCACAAGGAATCCCCAGTTTATGTGCTGACTTGCTGCACATGCACACTGTGTCTGTATTTCTTCGCATAAAATTAAAGTTTTAAAGTATAAAGTGAGTGCATAATTTAGATTACATATTATAAATTAACATAAATTAAAAAAAATTATAGGCTTATAATGTCGAAAGAAGTTAAAAGAAAAGTTATTTCTTTAGAAACTAAAATCGAAATTTTGTATCGCTTACGAAAGGGAGATAGAGTAGTAGATGTTGCAAAATCATATAGCATGAACGAAGCTACAATAAGAACTATTAGAACAAATGAAAACACAATTAGTTATAAAAATTAATAATTATCTAACTTCTCATAATCAATAATATTATAAAATAAAAATATTTGTTTTTAAAACGACATTTTACTAATGTTTTACTATGCAATCTTGTAAAATTTACAAATTTGCAAATTAGAAAATTAGAAAAACAAGATTATAATGCACCAATGATGAATTTACCAATGTATTATATGGATATATAAAAAATAGCTTGATGAAAGGTTAGAAAAAATAATAAAGAGAAATATTTTTGCAACCCACTCTCTGAATATTTAACAAAAGCAAACAAGGAGTGGTACAAGGAGGTGACTTGCAATCATCAAAAATAATTTCTACACTTTTTAAACCCTTTACAACTGATAAATATCTAGATAAAAGGCACTTAAAAAATCATAATTTTACGGGACCCAACACGCGTTTAGATTTACGAATAGATGAAAATGATGTACCAAAATCTGGAGAAGAACCCATCAACCGAGTTGATCAAGCAGCATTTAAATATGACATTGCTTATAGAAATCAAGACATTAGAGTTCAACATGATGTAGATGTAAATTTAATTCATGACATGAATGAAATTCGAAATCCAAATTTTGGAGATAAAATAATGAAGCTATTGTAAAAACAGCAATGAAAGCAAAAATTGTTTTGAGTGGAGGAGGGCTTCACCCAACAGTTGGTGGAGGAGAGGTCTGCTTGACTGTTGGAGAAGTTGAGAATTATTCACTATAAGTCAAATTATTCACAATATATATATATATATATATTCACATAAATAACACATTTAATTGTTAAAGTGATTATGATTGTTTCGATTTGCATTCATAAGGTTGAAATAAATGAGTAATTCTTCTGTTTATTTGTAAGCACATCCCTTTTTTCAATTGCAGTGGATTGCGAATTTTCTTTTAAGAACAAAATCTATGTATTATTCTAGGTTTTATAAGTTAATTATTAATTAAAATATCATTTATTTCGTTTTATTTGTGTTATATTAATTGAACAACATTAATTATTTGATTAATATTCTTTAGTAACATATTTCTCTGAAATTATATTTTTATCCTTAAGGTTTATTATATCGAACACAAAGAAATAAAAACATTCAAAAATAAAGTTTATTTCCATTGGAAACAAAATCAAGATTTTACTTGAGTTTATTTTAACGCGGCACGAAGTAATGATGTTAAGAAGGGCTGACTGTTTTATACTGTTTCAGTTGTCGGTGAAATGTGAAATTAACAAATATTGAAATGACTTCAAAGCGTGTCTTGAGAACAGCAATAACGAATTCTAAACAATAGAAAGTTTCTATTAGAAACATTTATTGATCAACACAATTAATTACCAATTTACAGCGACACAAATAATTCATTATTACAACACTGATTTTGAATGCTTATAGGGACAATTAAGTAAGAATACTACGTTTGTAAAACCACTTAGAATTTTCAACCACTTAATTATTGTTTCTGATTTCGAAAATCGGTAAAATCGATCTAGTTACTTTCCTGGCTTTAACTTGAAATTACTTGATACTCACGATTAATAACTTTAATAATTTGTTTTAAATTTCTCTTCCGATCTGACAATAGTTTCTCCAATAATTTTAAAATTTGTTTTGTCTTTGCCTTTGGTGTCTTTATTCTCATCCGTATGTTACTTTTACAAATTTTGTACCCGAATCCAAATTTTGTTTTGATTTTATAGTCAGCAATCCAATAAAAAATTACATATAATTATTCATAGTTTTCTTGGATCTTCCACAGTTTTCTATTATCTCTAACAGCTGCCGAGATATATAATTTTAAGAAATGTTATTTTTTTGATTTCTTTGGTGCTCCCTTTATTATCTGAAACAAGTAATCGAGATAAGACAATTCCATTCTTCAATTTGTCATTTGTTTCTAGTTTCTAATTTCCTCTTAATAATTAGGAACGATCCTTTCGTGTTTCATTGTTTAATTTTATTTTCCTCTTATTTTGTATTTCTTTTTCTTACTTTTGTTTTTCAGAATTCTGGAACAACTTTTTACTTATTTAATAATTATTTGATTTCATTATTTAGGTATCCTCAACAATATTAAATATTTAATATGGTCTAATAAAATCATATTATACGTGGAAAAAGAATTAATATTTCTGTTAGCCAGTAAAATTGTAAATTAATATCACTTACTTTTTATTTCTATTGTTTGAGACTTGATGAAATAAATGACGTTTCCAAGATCGTACAAACGACATGTGAATTCGTAAATGCCGCCTTTCGATACTTTCAAACTGAAATTTGAAAAAGGTGTCAAATCAACCATGCTCGGCCCGCTCAATTGCTCAATGATTACAGCTCCTTCAAAATATGCCAAAAAGTTGCACCCGGTGAACTCGTCGATCGTAAATTCATTTTTGAAAATGTTTTCCCAATGAAAGTAAACATATGCTAAAAATGTAAATAAATAATTGCTTTATCTGTTTATAAAATCTCTTAAAAAATTGAATGCCGCAAAGTAACTAAAAGTTATCATATTGGGACGAGGGGATAATATATAACGATAATTTCCTGATACAAGTAACACTTCAACAAATTAATTAGTAAATAAAATATTAATAATCCTTTGCCGCAAGTTTCAAGATAGTAAAAACAAAAAGAATTAATTCTCTTCAATCTGTCTGAAAAAATCTGAATGTAAATTTTAAGATTTTGATTTAATTTATTAGAATTATCTGCCTCTTGATAAGGCTTTTATTTAATTTAAAAATAAAAAAAGTTTAAATATTTTCAAAAATGTTATTTTTATGGTTTTGTAATTGTCAATTTTCGAAAATTTATTTTGTCTAAATTTCTGAAATCACTGAGAAATAGATTATTTCTGTGGTTCTCAATTAATATAAAAGCGCGGAACACCATTCACATGATTATTTTACGCGGAACACTGACAAAAAAATACTTGCCCACAATGAGTGACCAACTACAAATTACTATAAATCTGTCATAAACGTAAACAATGCCTTCTTATAAGCAAAGAAAATACCACGCGCAACAACAACAAGCAATAAAACACTTTAAATTTGTATGTTTATATATCTGTGTAACGGCTCTCTTATTGAATCATCTTATAAAAAATTTAATTGAGGTTTTTGATGATATGTATCTTAAATGCAAATTTAAAGATAAAATGTCATTTTTTCGCGGAACACTGATGTTCCGTGGAACATGGATTGAGAACCACTGGATAATTTAGTTTCATAAAATTTAAAAACGCAGAACAGTAGGGTAAAGTGTGAACCCGGGAACAAAGGAAATTACGCCATACCCCCTACCCCCCCCCGGGTAAATTTTTTTTAATTAAAATTTTTTTAAGGTCACGGTAATGTCATAGTAAGGTCAAAGCTTAGGTCAAATTGTAAGGTCAAATTCGATTTTAGGTCATTTTAAGGTCAATTATTTAAACAAAGATCTATTACATAACAAAGACATATTATGTTACAAAGACATTTTACCTAACAAAGCCATATGAATCATCATTTAAACAAAGAACTATTACGTAACAAAGACATTTAAGGAACAAAGACATATGACTCATCAATTTAAACAAAGAACTATTACATAACAAATACATATTATGTAACAAAGACAATTTACCGAACAAAGACATATGACTCATCATTTTAAACAAAGACATATGAGTCATTATATTTTTAATTTCCAAAAGTCAAATAAGGTTAGAGTTTCAAGCAAGGGTATCATTCGAAAGGTCTATCTTCTACCAATTATTATTATTATTACGCTCGCGGGGAATATTATTATTATTATATATAGTCAGAGTTTATCCGACAAGATATTCTGTTCCCCTATGGGTACTGCACACATGGGTAATGGTCACAAATGTGGGTATGACGTATTTTCCATTGTTACCGGGTCCACACTTTACCCTACTCAGAACTACAAATCAAAATTCGCAAATAAAAATAATTTCAAAAATTCAAAAAATTCTTTTCGAAATTTAAATAAATAATGGCCAAATTATGGCTCAATGGTTTTAACTTGTATAATCAGCTTGTTCTGATATTGTATTTTGTTTAACTATTTGCAATTGGGGTATCTTTCGGAGATTACTTTTACTTAATCTTTGGAATTTACTTCTGCTTGTTCAGATTTGATAAGGATTTTTGAAGTCATTGTGGCTGACCAATATTCTTTTCTTCTTTTGTTCTGGTTATCAATACTGGAAATGTTTGATAACTGATGAATTGGTACTAGGATCTGAGTACCCCTTTATCTCTTTGGTGTAATTCTCTATATATGCTTCCAATTTATATTTTCTTACACGTATTTAACAGTATGCAGTAGTTCACATTTTATCGGAAACATATCTTTGGTACCAAGTAGTCTTCCATTTTGCGTGTGCTTTCTTTCATTGTATTTCCGAGAACTTGTATCCGCGTCTGAGATTTATGTGCTAAGCGGAACGAAAAACAAATTGAAAATAATTTTTTGATCAATAGTCATAATAAAAATAAATAAAATATCATGTAATTCGATGGGAGTGGTGGGAAATTTAGCGAATCAGAGGCAACCAGGTTGTATATGTGATCAATTTTTTTAAGATTTTATATTTTAAGATTTCTATTTTAGTCATGAGGTGAAATTGAAAATATAACTATTAACTATTGTTTTCAAAAGCTGGAATTGTAAAGGAACAAGGTGAGATTAAAGATGCTAGCGATGAGAGCTTCGGGGAAATATGGACGGAAATAATAATAGAAGATATTATTGCTATTGATGAATGGGAACCCATTTTTACCGAAACCTTACAAAATTACATAGACCTCGTAATATTTGAAGTTATGGATACCGATGATACAGTGGTCAGTCACATCTATGACAATTTATCCAACGAAGAATTTTTTGGTGAAGAAGCGGTAAACCTAATCCATCCAATTCCAACAAAAGAAGATGCTAACAGGCATATGGAGAGCCTTAGAAGCTACTTTACTAACAATGAAAGCGTACTTTTTCAAAAAATAAAAGGATAGAAAAAATTTAAAGTGCTTTTTCACTTCTTCTTTCTGATTCTTCTTTTTTCGTCTTTTTCTATAATATGCATAGTTGTATAATAGAATATTGTATATTGTATGTTGTGTACAATATAATCTGCTGGGTTAAATAATTAGTTCAATCTTTTTAAAAATATAAAAACGCAATTTACACAATCTTTTAGTAAAGAAATAAAAATAGTGTTTTTGTCCTGGATTTGAGGTTTTGTCCTTAACTAATTTGAGCATATCCCGCATTCCAATAAAAAATATCTGGTCACTTTAATTTATATATTACTGATTAATTATAAGTAAAACATTAAGTTGATTTCATTTATTGCTTCGAGTGTTTTTAAGCTTTATTTGGCATTTTTTATACAATATAATGTAGATAATTTATACGTAAAGCGACCTAGGAAATAGTGTGAAAATGGCACAGAAGAATAAATGAAATGATATATTTATTTGGTTGAAAAGTAATTTATACCCTGAAACCAATAAGATAAATGCTTGCTAAATCTGATACAAAATTTAGAGTCGCGAGGAATCCTACAGTAATGGATGATAACAGAATAGATAAAACTTTGGCCATTAATAAAACATCTAAACACAAATCAACTAAATTACGTTTAACTTCCCCTTTTATCCATCTCGACGTATTGTATGGATCGCGATTGTCAGGGAATAGAAAAGAATGCTTGCATTGGAACCAACAAAATCCTGTCCTTGCAGTTAATGGAATATATAGTTCCTTCGTATTAGTACGGGGATTAGGATCGAAATTATCAGACTCTAAAAATATCTCATGTAGCGATATATTTTGCGGAATTGCATCGGATTGGCAAAAGATTGTTTGGCCGTAAAAAACTTTATATTTATTACCAAGTGTAGCATTGAATAATGATATATCAGTGGGGATAGCTGAGAATGATAATAAATAATAAAATATCCTATTGAACGAAAACTAACTGTATATAATGTATGACTTGTTGAAGTTAAAGAACCAGGTATATCCCAAATTACATTCAATATCAAAATCATAGAGTCCGTACTCTGTACTCAATGGATATTTCAGCAAATATCCATCATCAAAAAGGTTAAATGACTTGTATTCCCAATTACTTGTGAGTACCCAAGTACAATAACTGTGATTTCTAATCAACTCATTCGACTTTCCTTCAAATTTTAATTGTATATACACATACTCTGTATTCAAAATAGATTGGAAAGTGGCATTTGTGACATTGGAGTAGGGTGGGACGACGTACGTCAGAGTAAATATTACTAAATATAATTCAATCATAAATATATACATTCTAGATATGGCTTAATAACTAGTTTATTAAAATTTCATAGAAATAAAAATCCCTTAAATTGGAAATAAAAAATTAATTTAAAAAGCATTTCATAAAATACAATGAAGAATATTTAGTAGGTTTCTGTAGGTATCTGGTTGTTTGAGAGTTAGTTAGTACATGGTATCATGTTGTAAGTATTTGAAACTTATTTGTTATTTAAATTTCCGTTTTCCGAATTCCTGAGCGGCATCTGCATTTTTTCTCTTCAATACTCCTAAATTTAAAAAACTAATAAATGGAATATTTGCAAATGACAACAAACCTGTAATTTGATAATCCATTTGTAGTTGTAATATTTAATGATTTGAAACAGATATTTATACTAATTCCATTGTAAACAAAGTTTCAAGTTACAGAGAGACATGATAAAACGTGATCCAGTTTATGCTAATTAACAAAGTCTGAAATGATTTATGGTATACGAAGAAATGAATTTTAAATGTTATAGATTAATTAAGGTAATATTATCACAAAACAAATATACGATTTCATATATATTTTATATTTTATTACAACAATACATTTTTTGCAATTCCATGCGTAATGCATGAATTATTTCTCTTTTCTGTAGATTCACAAAACATGTACAACTATCATCCCCACAAGTATTCCGTATATTATTTTTACAAAAATCACAATTTTCAACATCATCAGTATAGCACGTAATCGTAGAATGATCCATATGAATTAATTTCATGACATTCATTCCAGTTATTTCATAAATTTTGTAAAACACAACTTCTGCAGCACAATACATTATGGAATTGTTCAAATTCGAATAAAAATCTTCAATTTTATCAATAAAAATGTTTAGTATAGTTTCTAAACAAAAATCAACAAATTTAAAATAAAAAACAGTTACCATCAGTTGAATAAATATTCAAGCAAATCCTCGTTACTTATACTTGTAGAAATTGTTAAAGATCCAATCAAATCCTTAACATCGTTTATAATTCCTTCAACAATAGTATGAAAATCTAAATTTTTAATACCTAGTACGATTATTTTACCACTCGAAAAAATATTTACACACAGTGGGTTATATTTTGTATAATGCAGAGCGGGGAATCATTCAGGTTCATATATACAATCTCCATCTAATAACTTTGCTAAATTATTCAAATTAATAGATTATTCAACCTTGGTAGCTATAGTAAGACTTTGAACTTGAATATTTTTGATATTAAATTGTAAATTCTCGAATTCGATAGGTTTCTTACAACCCATTATACGACATTTACCATTTTTGAAAAATATAATAGTATATTTTCCAGCTTTGTCAACATATTGTTGTGGTTTACTCTTGGGGAAATTCATCATACCAACCGTTTCTAAAGACACACGACGCCTATAATTAATATTTGTCAACATATTTTATCCTTTACGATATAAACAATATCAATTTTTAAATATAAATATTAAAATGGAACTAATAAATGATGTTATTTATCAAATAGTCGGACCAAGTGGTAGTGGAAAAACTTTATTTGTTTGCAAATTGCTAAAATCAAATTTATTCAAATCAAAACTTAACAAAATTTATTGGCATAGAGGTGCTGATGAAGAACACGGATTGACTCACGATAATTTCTGTAAATTAAAAAATATGAAAATAGTAAAGGGATTTGATAAAAAGTGGTACAGTAGACTAAAGAAGGGAGATGTCATAATTATTGATGATTTGTATCAAGAAGCTAATAAAGAGAAGAATTTTAATAATTTATTTACCAAAATCAGTAGACACGTGGGTGTAACGGTTATTTTTATAACTCAAAATTTATTTCATCAGGGCGGTGCACATAGAACTCGTAATTTAAATGTTCAATATTTGGTCCTTTTTAAAAACCCTAGAGATGCAACAGTTATTGATTCTCTTGCAAGACAGGCATATCCAAATAATCGTAATTTTCTGATAAATGCATTTCAAAATGCTACAAAACAACCTCATGGATATATATTTCTTGATTTCACTTAACAATGTCCTGATGATTTACGAGTGAGTTGAAACAAGGTTGAAACCATGTTAAACTGATAATGTTTTTGAGAGCGAGAGTTAAAAATTTTGGAAAATGTACTGAAAAAGAAAAAATTAAAGTTCCGCCAAAAACGAGTTATACACCTCCTAAAATACTTAAACAAGTAAAAACAGTAAAAAATCATCCTAGTTTTCCGTTTTTTAATGCATCGTTAAAGGCACCGAGCATGAAAAGAATGACTATTTTACATTCATTTCCTAATTTTTTTGTCTATGATTTACTTGATATTATACTCAAAGTAGTCAAAGGCAAGACTATAATTAGCAAATCTGACAAAATTATTTTAAAAAGTATCAGAAACCTCTTTTGACGCTATAAATAATAAAAATCGCAAACAAATGAGAAAAATTATATATAAACAACAAGGAGGGTTTATTGCTGCATTAATACCATTGGCATTATCATTATTAGGTGGAGCAGGTCTATTAAAATCATCATAAACAATGAGTGCTAATCCTTAATTACCTAATTTAAAATTTGATTTCAAATATTCATGTTGTAATGAAAAAGATATGGACGAACCCAAAAGACGAAGCAGGTTTTGGTGGAGTCGAAAAGTTAAAGAAAAGAGTTCTGAATTTGAAGATGGAAACCCAGAATTGGTTTTCAAGTCAGCTCGCATACAGTTTGAACAAGCCGATGCTGAAAGGTTTTCCAACAAGACCATATAAAACATTTGGTATTGATGATTTATGGCAAATGGATTTGATGGAAATGATACAATATTCAAAGAATAATAAAGGATACAGGTATATTTTGACATGCATTGATGTTTTCAGCCGTTTTGCTCGAGCAATTCCTACCAAGGCAAAGTCTGCCGAAGAAATATCCAAAGCAATTAAACTCATGTTTAGAGATGGATATCCAAAAAACTTACAAACAGATTTGGGTAAACTATTTGTACTATCAAATTCATTATTTTTCTTTAGGAAAGGAATTTAACAGCAGTAAAGTGAAACAAATCCTGGATAAACTCAAAATCAATCATTTCTCTGTGCATTCTCAATTCAAAGCCGCTCATGTTGAAAGATTTAATCGAACCTTGAGAGAAAAGCTGAAAAATAGTTTGTGCATCAAGGTAATAAGACGTGGATAAATGTTGTGCCTAAAATTATATATGGTTATAATCATTCATCGCATCAAGGTTTGAAAGGTTTAAGACTTGCAGATATTTCATCAAAACAATCTATTGATTTACAGTTTTCGAAATAGGCTGAAAAAATTAAAAAACCAAAATATAAAATCGGTGATCATGTTAGAATGCAAAATAAAACAACTTAAAGTCTTACTGCATGTCATTGAATTGTTGTCCAGTGGAAAGCAGAGTTCTTTCGGATCTGTACACGGTTTGGTATTCAAACAGAGATTTAGAAAAACACATTTATTGATGTACTTTTGCTCAAAGAACACGTTTTCGTAAACCCGCTCTTCCATCCAGTAACCATAATTTATGGCAAGGTGCTCGAAACCTGGAACGTTAAATTGTTTTTATAAACAATATTATAATTCAATGATTTTTGCTATAATATTCGTAAAACAATAGATAAAGTACAAATAAAACAAATAAATAATAGATAAGTACACTATATTTCGGCCCAGCCTTTATGAAATTTGTATTTCAATCACTATATAAATTTAATCGTAAAGGGTAAAATTAAATATATATAACGACTGAAATTATTCACGAATTTTCGGCACTGCCTTGTACATGATAAAATAATAATATTAATGAGATATTATGGCAGTACATGATTGGGACATATAAGTGCATGACTAATAAAGTCAAATGGGACATTGCAATATAATCTTGTAATTAACGACGACACTGAAAAAGCATTTTTGCATTTGATCTTTATTCGATGTCGAAGATAATTATGGTAATAATATAATTGGGCAAGTAGGTGATCAGTCGGCAGAACTGCAGTACACCCAATTCCGAAATTTAATAACCTCTATAATTCACGTTGGTGTGCACACCAGTTGAGGTGAAAATGAAGTTATTAAATTTCATTTATTCAATTTATTAAAAATGGTTTTCAGGTAATTTTTTTAATTTCAAGTATATTTTAAGACTTGAATTTTGATTTTATATAATTATGAGATCATTATTCAAGTTCTTAAATATTACTGTTGGTCATCATTTTTAATAAGGTGTTTTTTAGGAAATTTATGATATTTTATGCATTAATATGAAATTATTTTGCTAAAATGTAAGTTAGATATTTTTATATTTATAAATAAATAAAGTAATCACCAAACACATTTATTTTTTAAGACATTTAGGAAAAAATCGGCGTACATGAATGAAATAGTTTTTTAAATTTTTATAATCTTCTTTCTGCAGCTCATTTTCGATGGCGTTTTTCTTTCTGTAAATCAAAAGATCTCGAAGGACCTTCAATATTTGAAATGCTGCCTTCACACATATTATAAAATATTTTAATATTTTGTAATTTAATGAATAAAACTTACATTGTATTTTCTAATAATTTTAAAATAATTATATTTTAACAATATGTTAACAATATGTTAACAGTTATTTATTTCGGAACAAAAACCTATATAAGAATTTGGCATGCATTTTTCATTATGTGTTTTGTGTTGGTGTGTTCAGTTATTTTTCTCTCAACTTCACAAAACCTATAATAAAGTTACTAAATTTCGGAACAATAAATTTCTACACACAGGTAAGTTTGTGTGTTCCTATAATATATATTTATTGATTTTTTTTAGATTATAGAAGTTATTAAATTTCGGAATTAGGTGTATCATTAATAATGTTATTTTGTGAAATGTAAATTATAATACAAATGTGTTATATGTTTATTAAATTTTATAATAAAGTTTATTTAGTTGTGTATTTAATTTTATGAAATTTCTATTTTTTATTTTTTATTATTAATATTATTATTTTTTATGGATATTTATTTTAATTTCTTAGTTTCGTGTTTCTTTATTCAAATTTAATATTTATAATGAGATTTATTAAATTGTTTTGAAGTCTTATGGAAATACAAAAGTTTAGATATAGAAAAATCACTAATAATGAAGGAAAATAAAGAAGGAAAATATCCCAAGCTAATCTTTGATGAGTTAGAATTAAATGTAAAAACAATAACATTAATAATTAGGTTATATAAGAAGACGGAAAGAATTGAAGTCAAGACTACTGAGACAACCAAGAGCGCCACAATTAACGAAAGAGGCAAAAAGTTATATAATGTCGGAAATCGATATAGATGTTTACATTAATCTACAGGCTTTAAAAACGAAATTTTAGAGGAACTCAACATTGATTATTCTTTACCAACAATAGATTGGAGTATTGGTGTAAGGAAGTATAATAAATAAATATTACACAATTATCAATTTATAATTTAAAATTTATATATTTTATAATTTGTTTATATATTATCAATATAGTATACATATTCATCCGTCGTGAATGTAGGTAGCCTGATTCTATCGAAATATATAGTGAAAAAGATGTACGAATGGCGATTTTTATTAATAAAATCTTTACCGAGTTTATTCAAGTATTACACAATTAATTAAACTAACCTATTGCATTTAAAATTTAAAAATACAAGAGCGCAATTAATTGGTAACAGAGCTCTATGACTCCATTTGTAACTTTCAGATGATATTATCGGTTTTTGAAAGGCAACTAAAAGAGAATAATGTTGCACAATTTCACACCTTGAAGTCCATGCAAGGCACAACTGAACTTCCAGCTGAAATCAACAAAGAAATGCACCTCATCAATATTTTCGATTTGAAGAATGAGTTCTAGGAAGGCTTTGCCATCTTTAAATACCTTGAAAAGACATAGCCATATTTCAGAATTCGTTCTCAGTTAATGTTAACGAGGCACCAGATCTACTTCAGCTAGAATTAATTGAGCTCCAGTGCGATTCTGTTTTGAGAAACAAATTTCCAAATGCGAAATTGGCACATTTTATCAATATGTTGGACCAAATTATTCCATGAATAAATATTTAGCTTCAAAGATAATGACCATGTTCTGAAGTACATACGCATGGATGTGAACAGCATTTTTTCTGTAATGAAAATAAAGAAAACTCAGCGTCTCTAAAAACTTTCTAAAGAGGAACTTAATTCAATACTGAAGGTTGTTACAGCAGTAATTGGTGCCAAACTTTGATGAGCTTGTTAATAGCAAGAGGTGTCAAGTGTCTCGATTATCGTCGCGTCGACTAGCGGTGGCCGACATTTAAAAACGCTGTAATTTATCCCATCAAATAAAATAATTATATTTCGAGCTATTATAAAAAATTAAACTTAAAAACCTTAAAATATATTTTGAAAATTTTACGAAAATCCTATTAGCAGTCAATGTGATATTGAAAAATTAAAATGTTCAGGAAGATAATTCTAAGTTTTTTAAATATTTGGACTTTTGACATCGACCTTGGACATCGAATGTAGAATGATCAAATACCTAAATTGCAAAGAATGGAAATTCATAGTTAAGGTGAAAACAAATATGCTAGATTTAAACATATATTTAAACTATCTAATCAAGGAGGAAGATTAGCATCAATAAAACACAACTTTCCACTAGAGCCTTCTGCACATGTTCTGAAGCATATTTATAATTGACAAGTACAAAGAAGTGCAAGAGGAACTATTAAACTTGGAACGTAAAGAATTTGGAACAAAGGATTTGAGATAGAAATCAAACCAAAAGAAAATATGTACATACAGACTTGATAAAGGCTGTGCCGAAATATCTTGTACCTTATATATTGTATTGATCTATAGTTTTACAAATATTATTATGGAAATTATTGAATAATCAAAAAGATCAAAGGTGAAACCAAAAGATAAATATGAAAAATATTTTTATAACCTTTCAAATTATTCCAAAATGATTCTACCAAATCACAACAAAAAATAAAAAATGAATTTTATAAATGCTATGGAAAATTACGAAACTTGGTTCCGGTCAATCCAACAGGGAGAAAATAAAACCTTCAATAAACCTTTCTTCAAACATTCTTCTTTATTCCACTGAACAAATAAATCTTACTTCCGGTGCATATTTCATTTCCATCCGAATCACAATTCATTCTGTTTGTAACAGGTAAGCATTGCCTCCAGCAGCTAGGTTCAAAATAATTTGTTTTGCACGACACCATAGCTTGATAAACGAAATAGTTTCCTTTCCATTTAAATAAGAAGGTGTATTCATACCAATAGTTTAGTCTATCGAGTGTTAAAAATTTACAGTCAGTTCCCAAATAAATATTCCAGAATGATGCATGATGTATTGCCCACATACAAATCCCGATCGCCTAATTTCCAAAATATATTACTTTCATTTTAAAGAAAATACTTTTATAAAAAATTCAGTTTTCCATGTCCAGAGTTCCCAATAAGATATCCAATCACTATTAAAGAAACGTATAGCTTTTGTCTCATCTATGTCAAATCCATTTTGTTTCCTAATTAATTCAATATTATAAATATCAAGGTGAACATTAAAATATTTGCAAACCAGATAGGTCGCTCTAGGCCATACTGGCTGTCTGCAAATCTGGAATGAGAAAAATTATTTTGAATATTCTAATTTCCTTAATCTTGAATCTATGTATTTCCTAATTTAACAATAGTAGGTGGCAGTGAGCCCTCCATACCATAAGCCCTCTGGACCACATATACTACCTCCCCACCCTCTCCCCCGGGGGAAAAATAAAAGGTCAAGGTCAAAGTCAAATTTTTTATTAATAAAAGGTCAAGGTCAAGGTCATTTATTTTTTAATTAATTGGTACAAAGGGCTTTTACATATTTTCATCCAAATATTATTGTTCTCGCCAACAGATTTTATTGGGCGATAGCTCATCTTAAAGCCCAGTGCAAGACCTTTAAAGTGCGCTATAGGTATCCTATATATCTTTAGTAGATTTAATGTTATTAACAATTGAGGGCCACCATCTTTTCAAAGTTAAATAATTATTACTTTTCAAAATATTATTTATTGGTCGAGAAGGCTCATACTCTTTTTCATTTTAGAACAAAGTCAATGACTCATCTGATGACTCATCATATATTTTAGAACAAAGACAATGAATCACAAAATGACTCACCATATTTTTAGAACAAAGATAATGAGTCATACGATGACTCATCAAAATTTTAGAAATATGACAACGACTCATCCGATGAATCATCATATTTTTAGAACAAAGACAAAGACTCAAATATTATTTTTTTCAAGGTCATTTTTTTAATTGATCCAGATGGCTCATAATTTTTTTCATCTCAAAAATTAATGTTTCCAACAGAATTTATTGAACGATGGCTTATTTTAAAGCTCTGTGCAAGACCTTTCTAATGAGATATAGATATATTTATTACCATTATTATATTAACGCCCGCGCGAAAAATGTTATTATTTATTATTATTATTTTTTCTTATATTATTATTAATATTATTATTATGATTATTATCATCAAGTTTTTTATTATCAAGGTCATTTAAACAAAGACCATGACTCATCCGCTGTCTCATCAAGGTCGTTCTATTTTTAGTAACAAAAACATCTATTTTTAGTAACATTTTGGATCTATTTTAGTAACATTTTGATTCGATGACTCATCAAGGTCATTAAAGTACATATGACTCATCATTTTTTAAACAAAGATTTTATTATTATTATCATTATTATTATTATTATTTTCAAAGCTATTTTCAAAGTTATTTTGAAAATTCATATTATTATTATTATTATTTTAATTTGCAAATATTCATAAAACTTAATTTCTAAATCAATTTCACGATTTTCAACATTTTCATCCTTTACATGAATATTTTAATAATTTTCAATATTTTCATGATTTTCATAATTATTAATATTTTCATGGATTTTTAACATTTTCATAATTTTCAACATTTTCAATATTTTCATTATTATTTCAGGAACATTTTCATCAAATATTTTTCAAAGTAATATTTTCAAAGAATTATTTTCAAAAGGTTTTTCAAAGTTCTTCTTATTCTTCTTCTTCTTCTTCTTCTTATTATTATTATTATAATTAATATTTTTATTATTATCATTTGCAATTATTCACAAAAACTTTATTTCTACGTCAATTTCATGATTTTCAATATTTTTCAATATTTCTTTACTATTATTATTATTTTGAATCATTATTTTTACAGTTATTTTGATGAGAGCCAAAAGCTCGAAACTAGTCTACTATTGGGATTTGCACTGGGTATCACAAAGCTTGTACTGTTTATTTTATTCAAGTGAGACATCCGACAAAAATATTTTACACCATTACTTTAAAAGTTAAAAATGCTAAAGGTAATCGGATGCACTTGTAAACAGTTTCTGTGTATCGACTAATTTTTTAGTCCGCAGAGGTGATTATGATTTTTCATACGCCATGTTTACAAGTTTACAGATTTTTTCTGTGACCAAGCTATTTTGCAAGCGATGTGATTTCCAGTGTACCGGGGAAAGTATGCAATAGAGTTGAATCAACAATATTGTATACTTACCTGGCGCGAAGAGAAATCTTCGTGTCTCCTGCATAGTACTGATGAGAGCCAAAAGCTCGAAACTAGTCTACTATTGGGATTTGCACTGGGTATCACAAAGCTTGTACTGTTTATTTTATTATTATTATTATTATTATTATTATTATTATTATTATATTCAATATTATTATTATTATTATATATAGTCAGAGTTTATCCGACAACATATTCTGTCCCCCTATGGGTATTGCTAGCAAGGGTACTACTCACATTCAACATGTCGCAAGGGTTTTCGAGCATATTAAGGTTAGTAAATCAAACTTATCACACATAATATTTTTATAATTATTTAAACGATAAAAAATCAAGACAAGAGAGGACACCGCAAAGTTTATGCATTTAGTATTGCCAGGCCTAAAGAGCAGTGACCAAATATCTGTGCCTGAAAGACACGTTGGATATTTGTTCGCGTCCACAAGGGTCGTCTATGCATCCCCCAAGTGGTGTCAGACGAACCTTTTTTTCCGTACGGAACATTACGCCTAGCATTCGAAACGTATTAAAAATATATTACAAATGTGCGAGCTTGACAATGCGACATTGGCACTATAACCAAATTAATTATTGTTTTCACTAACAACAATATATATATTTACAGAGGCCTCCCACTAGTTGGATTACAACCGCTCACCACGACGATCAGCTTGTAAATACATATTAATTAAGAGATAAAGAGGACCCATCCAACCCTTATTTATTTCAAATTTACAAGGGTTTCTTAATTGAAAATTTTAGACCTTAATTTGCTTAATTAAAAATTTCGACCATAATTTACCTATTTATCATTAATTTACTTTAGTTTAATTTTAGATCCTTGATTAATTCAATTTAAAAATTAGTTTAAAAAAATTGCTTAGTGACTTGTTTCTGATGCGGTGTCAACTTTCCTTGCTAAAATTTGTATTGATTTAAAACAAAGTGCAATTAACTTACTTTATCTAACATTTTATCGTCAGATGCTTGATAAATTTGAGACTAAATTCTGCTTGACTATTAGGCAACTATTATTTGTGGTATACTTTTCTTTTTTAATATCATTTCTTATCAAATCCCACCGTAAAAATACTATATTAACAATAAGGAATTAATTCAAGTCTTACATTAATATTCGACATTACATTAATAATAATCTTATATATTCTTTGAACTTCAGGTATGTCGTGTATTTTACAATATCTAATTGCTGGATAATTGCTAAAACATCGGTTTTCCCATTCCAGATTTTTCTTGTCATTCGTTGAAAGAAAGTTTACATAATTTAAGTCTGATAAGTAAACATGTTGAAGGACACCCACAATCGGCTAATTCATTTAAGAAATCTCTAAATCCAGAATTATAAAACATAACCCCCTTAGTGTTTCACCATTTTGTCTGGTTCATCTTCCTCATAATCCAATAATTCAGGTTTTAATAAGAAATCTCTAAATCCAGAATTATAACACATAAGTCCTTTGGTGTTTCACCATTTTGTCTAGTTCATCTTATTAATAATCCAATAATTCATTTTCTGTTGGTGGTCTGAGCTGTCGATTTATTTTAGAAATAGATATATTAAAGACATTAAAGGTATCATTCAGTAAAATAATATAGTATTTTAGAGTATTTTTTAGTTAATTTGTAAATAACAGTATTTTGATAAAACAATAAAGACCATATAGTCTGAGTTTATCCGACAAGATATTCTATCCCCTTATGGTTATTGCTAGCAAGGGTACTGGTCACATTCAACATGTCGCAAGGGTATATTAATCAGTTAGAAATTCTTAGGTAATTTAGTGAGATGATCAGAAATTCGTGAATATTTTAAATGTAACTTACCGAATTCTTATTTCGAGCGACTTATTTATTGGTTAACTTTATAGTTATTTAAAGCATAAGGTAATTTATTCATCTAATGTTCGTTACAATATATAATAATATGAGAAAAACAAGGTCATTATTCATTGATAATTTTAAATTCTTTATCATTTGGAGTAAATTTGTTCGAGGCAAAAATATTTAAAGGAGTCAGTCATAATATGGTTATCATTTAACTAATTAAGGTGCTTAGAAATAACAATTATTTTCTAATTTAATGAGATGATTATTGGACGTTATATATCATTGCGAGAAATATATATAGATTAAGATGTTTGAGTAACCAAACCATTCTCCTTTGTTCTTCCACAGTGTCCAATCCAACTACTAAAGCCCGGTTCCGTAAACGCCCTAATGAAATCTTCAACACTGTTCATCTTTTGTAACCTGCCTCGAACTCGGTATCTGATACTGGACTGGATTTGAGTTTCATGAAGATCGCTATCATTTAATTGCAATGAGGATATCGCGATTAATGAAGTTGTACCAGTACCGGATTCTCCTTGAGCAATTACATCAAACCTTTGAGATTCGTTTTATTAAATACTAGTGTGACATCGATCTCTTCACTTGTTTTAAATTTAATTTTACTAATATCAGTTGTTATTTCGCATTTTACCATTTTAAAGATTTTAAAAATTATGTTACAATTCAATTTAACATACACCCCTTTAAAAATAAAAAAACAAAATATAATAACGACAATCATCACGTTTTTACATTGTTCTGGCTGGCTAGCCAGAACCATGCTCTGCTACAAGTTTGATTCGAGTAAACACAAATCTTTAGAACATAAACTTTAGAAATATCTTTATTATCGACTTTTGAAACATAATCCAACACAACTGTTATCATTTCAAGAACATCACTACTTATCACCTATTATATTAATTTGCTTTGTAAATTTGTGGACTTATCGTTCATTGTGATATTAAAAAGTGTGATGTTCTAAATCTTGGATAATAATAGAAAATGTACAAGAGATTTTCATTTTGAAATTGTTAGATTTAGGGAGATTTAATGAAGGAAACTTGTTATTGAGCATATAATGAATTTCTACTTGATATTGGTAAGAATATATATATATATATATATATATATATATATATATATATATATATATATATATATATATATATATATATATATCGTATGAGTCATTGTCTTTGATCTAAAAATAAGATGCGTCATCGTATGAGTCATTGTCTTTGTCCTAAAAATATGACGAGTCATCGGATGAGTCATTGTCATCAGACCAATGATGGGATCGAAAATGTTACTAAAAATAGATGTCTTTGTTACTAAAAAAAGAATGTCATTGATGAGTCATCGAATGAGTCATTGTTTTAAAATATGATGAGTCACCGCATGAGTCATTTTCTTTGCTCTACAAATGTGATGAGTCATTGGATGATAGGAATCCATAACTCATTCTAAAGGTCTTGCACTGGGCTTTAAGATGAGCTATCGTTCAATAAAATCTGTTGGTGGGAACATTAATTTCTTGGATGAAATAAGTATGAGCTCTGTGGACCAATTAATTAAAAAAATAATGACCTTGACCTTGACCTTTTATTAAAAATAATTTGACCTTGACCTTTTATTTTCTCCTCACGGGGGAGAGGGGTGGGAGGGGGTATATATGGTCCATAGGGCTCATGGTCTGTAGGGTTCACTACCACCTACTAACAATAATTTAACAAAAACATTTTATTCCTTGATTTATTTTTACTTTCTCCTAGAATATTATGATAGTAAGAACATATGATTCCATCATAAGATTTATTTGACAAAACATATACTAAAACTAAAAAAATACAATAAATGTCCATTATTGCCAATGGCCACTATTGAAAAAGTAGACTGTATATATAAAACTCATTTAATAGTAATGTAGATTGTGTAATTCCTAAATAATTGAAAGAAGGCCCGTTTCTATCGGGTTTAAAGAGTGGAATGCATGATCAAAATTTATTAAAAGAATTTGGTCCCAATCCGGTTGAGACTAAGCAAGGTCTTTCTAATATGGGTGGACGAACTATTATTGACGCTTTTTTTAATTGGTTTTTTTACATTTTTTTCATAAAAAATCGTCTCTTTTCGTTAGTGAAAATGTGTTTCAAAAATAGTATTCATATTCCCTATATTTTGTCTACCACTCTGAGAAAGGTTTGGAATGCAGCACAATAATTTCGCAATCTTAAGGAACCTTTTAACCAAGGAACAATAAGCAAAAGTCAAGCTGAAACATGGTTCAAGAAGTTCAAATCCGGCGAAGGAAATGAAGAAGAAAGAAGTCGACCATCAATTTTTGAAAACTTGACAACGGAAATGTTGGTCGTAGATTTCAATTTAGACCATTCAACCATCGTTTGTCGTCTCAAGAAGCTCGGAAACATCAAAAGAATAAAGGTTTGCGTTTCGCCAGGTGTTTCAACTAAAGACGTCCACTGTCAGAGAAGCAGTAATTAAGGTAGATAGTGAATATGACCCGGAATAATAATTTAAACATGCGTTTGTTAAATTATATTTCTGTTTTAATGAATAAAATCTGTTAGAAAATAGCCAGAATTATTCTGCTTCAACCTAGTAATAATAATCATTCTTAGAACACAACAATTATTAGCAATACCTATTTGATAAAATCCAAATCAAATTATACAATAAAACATTATTTATACAACTTCCAAATTGCATAACCTATAATATAAATTTGTTGATTTTCTTTCCATGAATAAATTTGTGACTGAACGAAAAAAATGGTTGAATATTGTTTGTTAGGATTCGTTTTAATTTTAGACTTAAACGAATTCAAAGACGTGAATAATTATATAATATTTAAACAAAGTATTTTCTTAATTTATTTCTGGGGAATAAATTCAAATCCAAATAATATTTCAAACAATTTCCACATTGAATTTCAACATTCCGCAACATTCAAATAATAAAATATAAATGATATAAATATGAATAGTTTATATAAATACATCTTACAATGTTTCTTTCATGTTACATTGTATATTTGTATGTCAATACAATTATCTCTTTTTTACACAGTTATCTGAAGAACGTAACAACTATATAAAAATATATTTAGGTGGATAAACGAAGTATGGTCGGCCTTATTTTGTGCAAGTCTAATCTAACATGCGAAATGAGTGTCATGCAAGTGTGATACAAATTTTCTGCTTATAGCACATACAATTTGGAAATTATAAAATGATGAGTTCTTGGTAGCAGCATTTATTATTTAAAACAATAAAATGATAATTTAAGCCTTTTGTTCGAAATAATGTATTTAATGAAAATATTTTCGACTATAAGATAGTCCTTGTCAATTGAGATTGAGGAGATTGACAAGGACTCTCTTTTAGTCGAAAGTTTTTTCATTAAATACATTATTTGCAGCAAAAGGCTTAAATTATTATTTTATAGTTTTAAATTTGGAAATTATGTATAAAAACTTAACAAGAACAAATAATAGAAGATAAATAAATACTTATTTGTCAATTCCTTGTAGCGAGATGAAAAATCTTCTTTCCTGTTAGAAATAAAAGTAAATTTATATATTATTAGCCAAATGATCAATAAAATATACCAATATTGTGTTAATGTTACAAGATGACCTTGAAATATTTTATAAAGTTAAACAAACCTTCACAAAAAGGGAGATGAACTCCACATTTTCAAACACAAAAATATTCATCGAAGAAAGTCTTAATAATATGAAATACCCGTTTTAGGTATTTTAGAAATATGTGGCACAATTTTCAGTAAGGTAATTTTTGGGAAACATTTTCAATATTCAAAATATATTTTATGTTTCAAATTCCCTTAAAATATATACGAATGAATTTAAATTTGTAAATTTTGTCATATAGTTTTGTGGTCAAATATTTCTTTTAAGTTATTTGAGGTTATAGTTGTCAACGGAGTACATTTAGGTTTCAAATCCCCTTAATGAAATATTTCAAAGTCTCCATTACCCTTCCCTATGGATCCTCTTTTTTGAGTCATCTATTTTAAATTAAATTAATATTTTTAATTTTAGTAAATTAAGGATAAATAGGTAAAGTAAGGTTAAGTTTTAAGTAATTAAGGTAATTAAGGTCTAAATTTTTAAATTAAAGTAAATTAATGTAAAATTTTAAATTAAATTAATAATTTATTGTCAGATATTTTGAATAACTATCATCTAATGAGAATTGAAAAATTTTTCAATGGCAATTTTAGATAAATATTTTTATGAAATAATTTTGATGAAAATTAAGTAA